>JBBYHM010256419.1:0-29093 GCA_038381775.1 Adansonia rubrostipa | reverse complement strand
CCACCCAATAAAGCTTGCTGAACAAACTGCATTAAAGTGTTTAACCATCTCCCAATGCTTTTGACAGAAAATTGGTTGAATATCGCCTAGACCAGGTGCCTTTAAGCCTTTCATATAGGATAAGGTATTGCAAACCTCTTCAATCTGTACAGCAGTAGTCAAACTATCAGCCTCATTGTCATCAAGCATTGGTATAAAGCACTTGTTATATCCTTTCATCGCCTAGTCAGCAAGTATGATCCTCTTTAAGGGATAAGCATTAGAAGATAATTGGATAACTTCCATCTCTACATTACTGGGCAAGTTTGATTGTCATTAAACCTTTACTTGCCTAAGGGTCTCAGATTAAGTGGAACTTCTATCAAGGCCTATATAAAGAGGTAACATTAGCACTTTTGGTATGAGCTATTAGAATTCCTTTATTCTCTTTCTGTTCTCCATTCATAGTATCCTTTACTAACTTAAGTATCAGAGGATCTCCCGAGAGTCCAACTTTGAGCCTCTCTCATCTTGATTGTTTTGCATATTTTCTCGTAGCATCTCTATTGTTGCATCAACAATTGGCACTGTCTGTGGGAATGAAACACTATCACAACTTAGCAATGACCATAACTTTTTCGCTAATATAAGAAAAAACTTTTGGCAACTCAAGCGGCTAACTCCGTTCTTGTCGCTCAAACCCCTTCAACGACAAATCAAGCACCTATAGGGTCTCCACCTGACCCTGCAACGCCTTGTTCTACGGTAACGAAGGGACTCCTTTCTGCAGCTGTGACCACAGTTCCTGTTCCACCTAACTTCCCATATGTCCTTCCTTATTTTCAAACGCCCTTCACACCGAATCCTTGACCTCAACTATTGAACTACTTCCAGAAAATCCTAACTTCCCATTCGCCATTGCCGCAACAAAAGCTCGCCACGCTTGATCCAAATACTTATGCTCTAGGGAGCCCATCATCGCCTAGCGCTGCTATTACTGGAACAGCCATTCCCAACATATCCACTACTAACTTGTTAATGGTTGATTTCGCAAACCCGTCTATAGCAAGTGTATCGTTACCATCGCACCTGACGATGACAACTATGCCTCAGGTCGATTTGCAGGGTCATTATCTCGCTTAATTCCAGGCATTGGCTGGTCAGATGGAGACCCAATAGGCTTTCATCCAATAGCAATATTAGAAAGAATTAGCAGCCCTCAGGCTATCATTCAACGACAACAGCAGCAAATTAATCACTCTTACAAACACGGACTGATCATCAAAATAAATTGCCTAGTCGATCTAATACTAGAAATCATAGTCCTAGCACCAAATGCCATAACCTGAGCATAAAAAACCAGTAGACAGATCGAGAAACTATTAAAGTCCTGAAGATTTCTTATTCCACTCTCGATAGTGGCCCTCAGGCTATCTTTCAACAACAACAGTAGCAAATTAATCACTCTTACAAACACGGACTGATTGTCAAAATAAATTGCCTAGTTGATCTAATACTAGAATTATAGTCCAAGCACCAAACGCCACAACCTGAGCATAAAAACCAGCAAATAGATCGAGAAAGTGTCGAAGTCCTGGGAGTTCTTATTCCATTCTTGATGGTGATCTATACAGGAAACAAGAAGATACAGATCATCACGCTCAAGATTTCCTGTTGGCTGATCAAGTGGCAGCCCTTCGACAAGAGGTTAAAAACTTGAAACAACTAAAAAAAGATGACTTGGAATGTTAGAAACTGAGCACAACCCTTTATTCTTAGTCGTCCACCAAGTACTAGTCTTTAAAAAGATTAAGCTTCCGCCAGATATGTATAATGGTAAGGTGGACTAAGCAGATCATTTGAATCATTTTTGGACATTCCATAATCTTCAGGATGTCTTCGATGCCATTTAATATAGGATATTCTCAATGACCCTGTGAGGGCTCACCCAAACTTGGTGGTATTCTTTAAAGCCAGGATCTATCACAAATTTTGATCAGCTGGGACGACAATTCCTAGCCCATTTTAGTAGTTGCAAAATAGCAGCTAGCCTAATGGCTGTTAAGCAAAATCCTGATGAAACTCTCTGAGAATATGTCAAATGCTTTAACGTAGCTACACTTGAGGTCAAGGATCTTAATGATGAATGGGACATCAAGCATTCATCTTGAGAGTTTGCCATGAACATCGAAAGTATGCCTTACAGACACCCAGCCAGTGAAGCTATACCAACTTTGTGAGAAAGCACAAAAGTACATTGATGCCAAAGATATTGGAATTGAAAATCATAAATTTGAATGCCTTGACCGAGATCGACGAGGAGATTGTTTTGGGCAAAACTTGAAAAAGGAAGAATAATTCTCTCAAAAGGGTAAAATAAATAGTTGCCAGGATGGTAAACCCGGATCAGCAACAAATCAAGCCCAAATGGGAAGAAAACGACATTAGGCGCCACCATACAACAGATATGAGTCTTACATGCCTCTTAATACCAGCAGGATACAGGTTTTGCATGCTATAATGAAAGATGGCCTAGTAGCACGACCTTCACCTATGAGGGCAGATAAAAGCCGGAGGAACCCATGGAAGCATTATGAGTTCCATCATGATGTTGGCCACACAATAGAAGAATGCATTAGTTTAAAAAATGCCATTGAAGCATTAATCCAGAAAAGAGAAATAAAGTAGTTTGTAAAGAAAAACAATGAGGAGCCATCCCAACAACATAACCGATGTCAAGATAAGGCAGCAAGAAAATGACCAATCATAGGAACAATTAACATAATTATCAGGGGTGAAAGTTGGATGACTAGTAAGTCTAAAAGAAAGATAATCCTTTTGATCTCCCCTCAAAGGCATCTGCTATGCTAGTGTCTATCTATACCAGACCAGTTGGCGCTTCCTCATATTTTCCAGTTGGTACAGGTGTAGAGCAGGGTCAGGGTCCTACTAATGAAGGCCAAACTGGAAAGGCAAGGAAGTACCAACTGTTTTAGTATAGATAAACACTAGCATAGCAGATGCCTTTGAGGGGATGATCAATATGGTAATCGTGCAGGAGATATTAACAATGTGGATTAAATTTGGGTGATTCGAGGTATTGAATCCTATATTTGGATGACACGTTACAAGGGTCAAAGAAAGCAATGTGCCCTTCTACTTGCACATATTCAGAGAGGGATTCCATCTTCCACTACAATCATTCTTTTGCGAGGTGTTAAATCGATATGGAATATCGTCGAACCAGCTAAAACCAAACGTGTGGGCAATGTTGATGACCTATCTTACTAGTCATGTTCCTTTTGGACTTACTAACCCCAATAAGGCATGCCCTAAGTATTGTTTCCCTTTACTAACAATAGATCACCTTGTTGATTCCTCAGCAAGTCATTGGTTCCTCTTCTTCATGGACACCTTCTGTGGATATAATCAAATAAGAATGAGCTCACAAGATAGCTAGAGGGTAAAGTTTAATGATGATGATAATGAGTTAGTTGTTGATAATGGAAATGACCTGATAGTTATGTCAACCATCGTAAGAAATTACTGCGTAGATCGTATCTTGATCGACAATGGTAGTGCGGTGGAGATTCTCCAATAGAGTGCATTTCAGAAAATAGGATACGAAGCTAATATATGGGCTTGCTAACCAACCTATAGGTAAAAAGCTCCATCACTTTACTAGTCACTTTCGGTGATGGAGAACATACAACCATGGTAATAGTTGACTTTTTAGTAGTTGACCAGCCATCAATGTATAACGTTATCCTCAGATAACCTGCCATAAAGAAAACAAAGTTGATTACAATCGTGTACTGCCTTACGGTTAAATTTCCCACACCAACAGAAGTAAGATACATGAAAGTTGACCAAATGATCGCTTGACTTTGCCATATGATGTCCGTAGAAATGACCAAGAAGGCTTAGAGTACTAGCAGTGAACATCTAGAAGCTTTGGCAAGAAAAAAAATTATTAGTAAAAAATAACCCCAACCAATTCGAACACCTTAGCTCTCGAAAGTTTGGACATTAAAGATGATTTTTACCATCAAAAACCTCAACCAACTGAGAAAATAACAACGATATATTCTTGTCTGTCAGATATATACGAGAAGTAATGTACCCTGAATGGCTGGCTAATGTGGTAATGGTTAAAAAATCAAATGAAAAGTGAAGGATGTGAGTCGATTTTACTGACCTCAATAAGCCATGCCCTAAGGATTGTTTCCCTTTACCAATAATAGATCACCTTGTCGATTCCTTACCGGATCATGGGTTTTTTTTCTTCATTGACGCCTTCTCTGGATACAATCAAATAAGAATGAACCCATAAGATGAAGCCAAAACATCTTTCATTACAAAAGATGGGATTTTTAACTATAAAGTCATGCCCTTTGGGCTTAAAAATGCGGGAGCCACATATCAAAGTTTGATGAATAAGATTTTTAAAAATTAGATTGAGAGATCCATGGAAGTCTATGTCGATGACATGCTTGTTAAAAGTACATCAATTGAATAGCATATAGCTGATCTGAAAGAAACTTTCAAAATATTATGAAGGTATATATGAATTGAACCTGATGAAGTGCACGTTTGGATTGGCTGCGGAAAGTTTTTAGGCTTTATGGTATCATTTAGGGGAATTGAGGCAAACCTAGAAAAAATAAAAACTATACTAGAAATGATGCCTCCAGGTTGACCAAAGAGGTTCAACAATTGACAGGAAGAGTCACTGCGCTCAACCATTTTGTTTTAAAACTAGCCACAAGTGTTTCTCTTTTTTCAAGCTACTTAGAGGAGTTACCCGTTATAAATGGACAGAGGAATGCCAAACAACATTCGATGAATTGAAACACTACCTATGTTTGCCATCATTGTTAGCAAGCCCTTAACCTGGAGCATGCCTGTTTGTGTATTTGGCTGTGTCAAACGAAACATAGCAGCCGTCTTAGTAACAGAAGAAAAAGGGACTCAACGAAAATCTACTATGTTAACAGGGCACTCCAAGCTGGCTAGTTTAATTATAGTAAAACAAAAAAATTGTTTACGCACTCCTTATAGCTGCTAGGAGGTTATGGTAATACTTTCAAGTACATTCTATCACTGTACTTATGGATCACCCTATAAAAGATATGTTGTAAAAGGTTAACTTAGCTCAAAGAATAACTCAGTGGAGCATAGAATTTAGTGAATTTGGTTTCACCTACTACCCCAAAAAGACAATCAAAGCACAAGCATTAGTAGACTTCATCATTGAATGCTCTTTCTCCCAGACTATTGAACCTCTAAACATCATTGAAAAGAAATCACTGCAGGCAAATATGGATGAAAAATTCAATAACAAGCAGTCTGGTATATGGAATCTTTATGCTGACGAATCATTTGAAAAGGAAAACTCAAGAGCCAATCTCTTCTTTGTCAATCCCTTTGGCTAGGAATGTCATTATGCCTTGTCTTTCCAATTTATGATATCAAACAATACTGCATAATATAAAGCGTTGATAGTAGGAGTCGAGCTGGCTCAAAACCTGGGTGCCACCTGTTTGGAAGCCTATACTGATTCTCAACTGGTGGTAAATCAAATCAATGGAGAATATGAGGTCAAAGACCCGATTTTAGCGAAATACCATTAAATTGTCTTTGAATTAATCAAGACCTTTGATTACGTCATATTCAAAAGGATACCTCATGATTAAAATAGTAGAGCCGATGTTATTTATAAAATGGCAAATAGGCTAGAGATCAACCACAAAGGAAGAATCCTCCTAGAATCCGTTAAAATGCTAGCCTATAATCAATACATTCTTAAGATATACACTAATGCTAAGGGGAATCGGATGACCAAAATAGAAGCCTTCCTCTAGGGAAATATTGCACCAGAATCCCCGCTGTATAAAAGGCATTTGGAAAAAAGGGCATCCAAATATGCAATCATTAATGGTATATTATATAAAAAGTCTTTTACTTATCCCTTACTCGGGTGGCTAGATCCGAAAAAAGTAGAATATGTGCTAAAGGAAATCCATGAAGGAGTTTATGGAAATTATTTGGGTGGAAGGGCATTAGCACAAAAAGCTCTTAGGCAAGGATTTTTCTAGCCAACAATAATAAAGGACACCACTAATTTAGTTCAGAAATATGATAAATGTCAATGGTTTGCCAAAATTCTCAGACAACCTATGGAAGCACTTAAGCAAGTTTTCAGTCATTGGCCTTCCTGTGTATGGGGCACTGACATATTGGGCCCTTTTCCCCCAGCAATAGGGCAATGAAAGTTTTTGGTTGTCGGATATGATTATTTCACAAAATGGGTGAAAGTCAAACCCATAGCCATAATAAAGGCTCGAACCATGGAAAGTTTCATTTAGAAATTCATAGTGTGCTGATTTAGAATACCTGATGTCATTGTAGCAGATAATGGAAAACAATTGTCTACCAATAAAATAAAAGAGTTTTATAAGAAATTTCATGTAAGTTTGGTACACGGTTCAGTTGCACATCCACAATCCAACGGACAAGTTAAAGCGATGAACAAAAACATACTCTAACCACTCAAGAAGAAGTTAGATGTGGTAAAAGGGGCATGGGCAAAAGAAACACCCAAAATACTGTGGGCGATCAAAACCACCAAATGCCAAGCAACTAGAGTTATGCCATTTAGCTTGGTTTAGGGCACTAAGGCTGTCATCCCAATGAAAATTAGAGTTCACAGTATTCAGCAGCTATTCCTAATCCAGCACTAAATGAATTACATCTGAAAGCATATCAAGATTTATTTAAGAAAAGTAGAAAAGACGCTGTAGCATGCATAGCGATCAGAGCACACCAAGTGTAGAGGTATTAAAATAGAAGAGTGAAACATAGACAGTTTCAAGTTGGCGATCAAGTCCTAATAAATTACAAGGCAAGTCGACCGACAGGCGAGAGAAAAAAGCTATCCCCAAACTGGGAAAGACCCTATCAAGTTGCAAAAGTGATATGATTTGGAGCTTACAAATTAATGGACATGACGAGAAAAAATTTGCCTAACACATGGAATGCCATTCATCTCAAAAAGTATTACGTATGAATAAGCTTCACGCAATAAAATTTTTCAAGATAAATGTTCACTCGCCAAACGGCTACTCTATAAATCTCTTGGAATTATCAAAGGCTAATAAAAGCCCAAACAAAATTACACCTCTCTCGGTCTTAACAAATCATGGCCTTTTACAGTCTCAACAAAATAAGAACTCTCATGGTCTCAGTAAATCATTAACGCTTACAGTCTCAACAAAATAAAACCTCACACAGTCTCAACAAATCATGGTTTCCACAAAGTAAGACCTCTCACAGTTCTAATAAAGAATGACCTCTTATGGTTTCAACAAAATAAAACCTCACACAGTCTTGACAAATCATGACCTTTCACGGTCTAAGCAAAATATGACCTCACACTATTTGAAAATAAGACCTCCCGAAGGACTGAACACAACAAATACTTCACATGATCTAGTGGTAATGAAAGTCTCCCACAAAATTGATAGTGATGACAAAAAATTTTATGCAGACTACTTTATTAACGTTGTATGATAAATTTTTTAAAGAAACTATCATCTCTACTAAAAAAGTTACAAGTCTTTATAAATAGAAAAACTTTTACAAAATGTCTAAATGCCCTAATAGGGAGAAGCTAAATTTGCTTGCTTGCCCCCACAATCGCCTGACTCTTCACATTGACTCTCATCCTTTTACGCAGGTCTAACAAAAGCCAAATTTTTAACACACATCTCCTCAGCTTGTTGTCGAGATGGCATAAGCACGTCAAAAGTTAAAGATGAGGTGACAAGTTGTGAAAATCTAATATCTCTCAAATTCAGCAGACCTCAAAGAAGCTGTACTCCATAAAAGACGCTCTTATGATATTCACCACTGCAAGCCATCATCTGGTCGAATAGCGCATCTTTTTATGAAGCAAGTTTATTTTGACGGTGGGCTTCTACACCTGTCAACTGCATCTCGAGCTTGAAAATTCTAGCCATGGTGGACATCAGTTTAGAATCTCGTGTCACATAAGCCTGTCGCAGCTCCTCTAGATCCTTGGATAACTTTTAATTTTGGCATTTGCTGATTTAAGCTTCGCTCTTATTTTGTCAGAGTCCACTTTTAACTTTGTCGTTTCGTTTTTAACTTTTTTGGCATGCTTCTCAGACACGCCCTTCTCCATGGTCAACTCGTCAACCTTCACTTAAAGCATATTTGCCTTAGCTTGGTTCCCCGCTGCTTCTTTTCAAACATTGTAATGCACAGTTGAGATGTCCTGTATCTAGCGAGTAAAGGCTACTTGAGTATGCAAAGCCTATAAAATACAAGGGTTAGCAATGAATACGAATAGACAAATTGTAATGGATTGAGTAATAAACTCACCTCCACTATATAGGCTAAGTGGATTTAACATTGGCAGTTGGATTTCTTGTCACGAAAAACTTCATATCAGTAGGGCAAACAACCCTATTTCCCCACCTATAGGCAACTACACTATTGCTCAGTATCCTATAGTTTAACTTAGAGTTGTTCCTCCAAGAATGTAAGTCGAGGCCCTTTGGAGAAGATCCACTTCCTCCTTTTGAAGACCCAGAAGACCTAAGGGGCTAAGTAACTTAAGGTGTAAGACCAACAAATACCCCGACAGTTAAAGAAGTCTCTACCTGATTAGAAGTGACGGTAGTAGCTTCAACAATAGAGGAGCCATCAAGGGAAATGACCTCAACCTCAGTCGAACCAGTAGGTGAAGGCTAAAAAATGATCTTTTTTGGCACAATCGACTCGTCTGAGTTATTTCTTACTTTTTTTCTTCCTCTTACTCTTTGCTTGGGAAGTCATTGCTCAGCTAGCTTCACGAGTGACCAACGCAGCACATGTGGTAGGACCTATACCTACAGAGGAAAATAAACGATTAAGTTAGGGAATCCTAAGTTTCTAAAAAAAAGCATTGCCAATATGTACCCTCCATAGTCAAGGCGACTTAGGTCCTTATCGGTACTTCCAAGCTTTTCCCTAAACTTGGGTGTTCCTTGACATTCAACCCACATGTGGCCTCTTCCCTCATTATAAGTAATCCAGCAACAATAGCTACTTGTTGGGGTAACCCAAAAGTCATGGCCACCTGCTAGTGCGATCTAGATAAAGCACAGCCTCTACAAAAAGAAATCATGTTAGAACACAGGGATGTATATGTATATGTAGTAAATAAGAAACCTTACCTTGTACTACCAAGCATCTTTAACTTAGGCACTTCGTAGGGTGGTCATTTTCCTCTGGCAATTTTATAGGGTTAGCACCTAAGCAATGCTCCTGGATTTTTCTTGAAGTCAAGTATTCTCTTTACTTAAACTGTTGACCGCAAAAATATTCTTTCTGTTCCAGTTCCATTGCACTCGTATTGACTTTTAGATTACTCAGGGGTGAGTAGGAATTCCACTCCACTAGGAAGCCCCATTCTTTATTGGATCACTTCTGTATGAGAAAAAACTATTTGTTAGTGACGTGAGCATTGGATGTTATATCTGTATCATTTTCTTAGTGGTAGACTGTAGTAGTACCAGCACTTACCTTGTTTCTTGAGGGAAAATAAGTGTCTCATTACTTCAACTGACGATCCTAGCCTTTTTCCCTGCACACAAGGAAATAGGTCATCAACATTGCCCACGTGTTTGGTTTTAGCTAGTTCAACGATATTCCATATCGATTTAACACCTCGTAAAAGAATGAATACAGTGGAATATGGAATCCCTTCTGAATATGTGCAAGTAAAAGGGTACATTGCTTTTTTTAACCCTTATAACGGGTCACCCAAATATAGGATTTGATACTTCGAATTAGCCAAAATTACATCCATGCTCTGTTAATATCTCCAGCACAATTGCCATATTGATGTCCCCTCAAAGGCATTTGCCAAGCTAGTGTCTATCTGTACCCGATAAGTTGGTATTTCCTCGCCTTCTCTAATCTGGCCTTTATTAGCAGGACCCTAACCCTGCTCTACACCCATACCAACTTGTTGAGATAAAGTGGTCCTTTAGGCCACACACCTATCCATTAGGATTTTTTTTTCTTCAACTATAATGTATGGATGATCGTTGCTCTCTTCAATGTTCATGTTCTCCATCATGAACAACTGCCTTACAGTCTCCCTAGTGTTTACCTTTAAACTTTTCTTTTTTCAACCAATATCAGCAAAAATTGAGTTTATTGCAAAACCATATAAACAACCCAACACAATCGAGAAAAAATTGCAAAAAGAAAGGAAACAAAAATATTATTACCAAACAATGATGATGACTACATAGACAAGTGCATGAAAGGTGACCCTTATCAAAAATTATGGAAAATTTCTACGATCGATGAAGAAAAGCTCTATTTTGTGCTGATGTATGGATAAATGGCATTAGAAGCATTTATAGGGATATCTCTTACCAATTCTTGAATCGTTACTTTTGATTTGCAGCGGTGAAACACATGTTGTCTTCCTATAAGGATTGTAAGATGGCTCATTTAATGCGCCAACCCAAATGGCAAAATTCAAATTAAAAAAAAAAACTACTTGACTTGCCAACTTATTTCTACTCGACATTATTATGGCAACCTAAACCCTTAGGGGACCAAAATCTTCTTGCCATAGACATTATTGGTCTGTGAATGGTCACTTTATAACAGCCCACGTCCCTGGAAGGCAATTGTTATATCCCCTCATCGCCCAGTCAGTAAGTATGATCCCCTTCAAGGTATAAGCATCAGAAGGTAGTTGGATAACTTCCATCTCTATATTACTGGGAAAGTTTGATTGCCATTAAACCTCTATCACCCAAGAGTCCCAGATCAAGTAAAACTTCTATCAAGGCCTATATAAAGAGGTAATATCAGCACTTCTAAGTTATGAGCTATTAGAATTTCTTCATTCTCTTTTCGTTCTCCATTCATAATATCCTTTACTGATTTAAGCATCACAGCATCCCCCTGAAGTCCAACTCTGGGCCTCTCTTATCTTTACTGTTTTATATGTTTTCTTATAGCATCTCTATTGCATCAACAACACTCATATTCTATTTGCAAATCCAAACACTATTTTCTTTTAAATAGAGTTGTGAAATAATCCACCACATGTGATTTTAAAACATCTTGATCAGTCACCCAACTATCATCAATGAATACCCTAACCACTCGATTTCTACTTTTATGCATAAGAGTCATTAGGTAAAAGAATTTTGTATTGCTCTTGCCCTGACTAAGCCACTTTAAGCAAGATTTTTGTAACCAAAAGATTTCTTCTTGAGAAATAACTCATTGATACTCCTCATTTAGCTCTATCTCAAGGTTTTGAAAAAACCCTAACCCTTCATAAGTAGGAGAACATGGAATATAGTCTTTTACTAAGCATTTTTTATAAAAAAAAGGTTTCTAAAAGAATCCGCTCTCTAAACTTTCAC
Organism: Adansonia rubrostipa; assembly: GCA_038381775.1. Taxonomy (NCBI): domain Eukaryota; kingdom Viridiplantae; phylum Streptophyta; class Magnoliopsida; order Malvales; family Malvaceae; genus Adansonia; species Adansonia rubrostipa. The sequence goes on along the minus strand of JBBYHM010256419.1, from coordinate 17,649 downwards.
TTTAGTCGTTATGAAAGCAATAGCATGCGAAATTAAATCTAACCCTTCTTGCCAAGCTTTATTAAACACATCTGTGAGATTTTCATTTGTAAACTAACCCATTTTAAATCGAAAAGGTCTATTTCCTTGTGAAAGGGAATTGCCAATGTCAATACTAAAAACTATAGGAGGATGATTTGAGCATAGTCTGGGTAGATTGACTACCTTTGCCACTGGAAAACAACTCAAGGTAGCATCATTAATAAGTATGCAATCCAATCTTTCTTGTAAAATTATTTGCCCATGTACAAGGTGAACCTAAGTAAATTTAGAGCCCACACAACCGATGACCATCAAGTTACAACAAGTCCATCTTTCCCTAAACTAAATCACCCTGTTCATACAATCACTAATACACTCGTACTTTTTGTCCAAAAAAGCAAAGTCATTAAAATCCTCTGAAACAACGCAAGGATACAAGAGATTAGAAGCAAATTCAGCAAGTTCTTCCAAAATATATCTTTAGCGGCTAGATTTGGCTGTACTAAAACAAAGAATGTGAGCCATTCCCGAGTCTCATCTTTAACAAGATAATGATCATCTGATATGTAACATGATATATTGTCAAATTAATCGAGCATTTGTTTCATAATAAAATCATTCCCCCTAAACCCGTGAGCCACAACTTCGTAGGCACCATCAAAATGAAATTTCCTTGCCAACTTAGTACACATACCGGTATCACATTTTGTTTCTAACAAGCCAATCACATAAGGTTTTTCACAGACAATCATATTTTTACAATTTCAGACGAAACAATTATTACCTACACTCATATAATTACAAATAATGAAATTCACATTTTAAATCTGTAAATAATTATTTATCTAACAAGACCCTCAAGAATCCCCGGACGACCACGACCAGTAACTAGTAAATGTCCTTTATCTCCTCATATATTTAAAAAAAATAACATTTTGATAATTTGTTTAAAAAACAAGGTTAGTTTGGTCAATATGCCCTTTAGTCTCTCAAATATTCGCTGGCTTAAAAATGTTTCATAGGCCGCACTCGCTGACCGAAGTCTAAGGACATAAGTTATATAGAGTAAATTAGTCCACCAAAATAAACAAAGTAGTTGGAGAATTTTAGAATACTCAAATATGCTTCAAGTTGTAAAAGCTTGAAGATTCAGTCAAACATGATTACTAAAGCTTATTTAAAACTCTAGAGTTAAACTTTAAATTTCTTTAGGATTCTAGATATTTATAGATAAGTATAACTTTGATCGTCTATTAAAAATTATCTAAGCCATTAATTTATGAGAAATTCAACTATAAATAAAGGTATTTCCAGTTTCATTTATATTTTTCAAACACCTAGTAATATATTGAGCATTCCACTCATTTTTCTTTGTGTTTTTTTTTTTCTAATTAGCCTCAGTAAGTTTTTAGCTTTAATATCTTAAAGGAACTCAGATTCTCTTTGTCTCCTTTTGAGGCTTGGAAACGATTTTCAAGCCTAAGGTCACGTAGAAGTGGCAAAATGAACCCAAACTCGAAAACTTGCCTGAATAAACCTAAACCTATACTTGAACCAAATCCACTTCAATGGCTCGAACTTAAAAAAACTAAACCTAAAATGGCTTGAATCTGAAATGATTCGAACCTGAAAAAAATCGAACTCGAAAAAATTCAAACCCCAAAAAGACTTGAACCCACACTTTAATTTAATACTAAAAATAGATATGATGAAATTATAATTAAATAATTTTTTATAAAGCAAAAACTTTAATTATCAATTTTATTTTAAATATTTTTTAATAATTTAATTAAATATTAAAAACTTAATTTATGTTTTTATAAAGCAAACAATTAATAAATATGATTAAACTTGTTCATGGGTTGGGCCAGACCGTGGCCTGAATTTTTTTAAAATCCTAAGCGCAAATCCTTATTTAATATGCCCAGACTCGCGCGTTAATTCATCATATTAAAAAATATTTTTTATTAATATTTATATAATTTATAATTAAATTTAATAAAATATATGTTATTTTAATTTAAAATCACTATTTTGAGCCTGGACAGCTTAGTCTGAAATAAACATATGAGAACCTGAGTTAGGGCCTAATTAGGCTGGGTGGGAAGTGCAATACTTGAGCAAGTCTATATATGATAAAATAATAATTTATTAAAAACTAAATCATATCACGAGCTTTGAAAATAATATCAATAAAGTAAATTATCCATTTATCACGTTTTCTTTAATTTATTAGTTAAATTCATTAAATATTAAGAGTCAATGTACATTAGCAATTAAATTTTAAGTACTTCTTTAAGTACTACTACTACTACTACTACTACTACTACTACTATTATTATTATTATTATTATTATTATTATTATTATTATTTCAAGTAATGATAATTAGAGTTTGATAATAGTATAATAAAGTAATAAGGTAAATTAAAAAATGTGAAATCCATAATAGATAAAAACATATCAAAAATGAAAAAAAAAAATCATGCCAGAGTAGCAACTAGACCATCCTACAAGCCAGATAACCTACCCAACCTAATAGGCCTGGCACGTTTAGGCTTGAGTCTCGGATTTTATATTTCAGGCAGGTTTAACTCGAAACAGTATTTTTTAAAATAAAATAATATATTTTTATTTAAATTTAATTATAAAATATATAAATATTAATATAAAAATAATTTTTTTAACATTATGAACAATGATTTATGCTTAAATGGGCAGGCTAGGCCAAATTCAACCATAAGCTTCGAATTTAAAATTTTTTCAAGTGGCAGTTAAGCCCATGGAACCAGAGTAAAATTTTTTTGGGTCAAACCAAGCTAAATTCAGAAGTGGGTTAGAATTCAAAATTACATAAAAGTGATTACAGTTAACAAAAAATAAAAAATGATGTAAAATATACTCAAACTCAAACCTGACCTGAACACGAACTCAAACCTGAAAAGGCTCAAACCCGAATAGACCAGTACTTGAATTGGCCTGAACCTGAATAGGCTTGAAACCAACAAGTTCCAACCTAAAAAAATCCAAACCTGAATAGGCCCGAACCCAAGTCAACCATAACTTGAAAAACTTAAATTCGAAATGATCTAACCCAAACTCGCCTTATCCTATCCAATTGCCACTCTAGCTATACAGTTTACTAGCCTAAAGTTTAGGCCCATGACAAATGCACAATAGAATAGAAATTAAAAGAGCAATAAAATTGAATATATTCCTTTGATGTCACACGATTTGTTAGCCTAAAGTACAGATCATGACAGATGCACACATATCCCTTGAATTTGACGTCATTATAAAACATAGTATTAAAATGCTTTCACCATAAATATATTATTAAAATCCTTTCACCACAATGGAACAGAAAAAGAGATGGAGCAATAAAATTGACAAAATAAAAGCTTGTTTTTTTTTTTAATACTAGAAAGAGGCAAAGTATGACTTTCATCGTAAACAATTGATATACCTAAAACCAAAATATCAAAGAACTGAAAATCATCAAAGCAATCCTAACAGCCTTTGAATCATATAATCATATTAGTTTTTTGAAGCTTAAACTTGTAGAGCATTGATAAAAGTAATTGGGTAAGTTTGTGTGTGATTAGTATTAATGTTTATTGTTTATTTAATTGCTGTTACAACACTGAAATGGGAGTCATTGGTATGCTTATCATTTTTTTAGATTAGCTAATAAGAGGCATTATTGTGCCTCTCGTTCATTTAGATTAATATATAGAAAAACCATAAAAGTGAGTTAATCCTATAACTTTCAACCACTATCCGAGTTGTAAAATCTTGAGTTCTTGGTAGAGTTACAGTGCGATTTTTGTTGTTTTCGTCCCTTTGACACAAAGAATGTCTAATGCTCAGTTAGCAGACATTAGGATGTTCGAAAGCTAGTATGATAAAATTATGATAAGTGTTTGGGCACATGTGTTGGTTTTGAGTCAATGCTGATTTCCAATGTTGTAGTTTTGTCAAAAGAAATATTTTTGTCTATATTGTTAGTAGTATTAACTTTTATTTTGTTTTAGTGGAATTCTCATTGAATAATTAAAATTGATACAGCTAATATGATATGCATCAAAGCAATGCTAAAAATGTATTAGTTTTATGCAGTCAACCTTTCTAAAAATGTATGAGTTTTATGCAGTCAGCCTTTTAGATCATATAGTAAGTGGAATTGAAATTGGCACAACAAATATAATATGTATCAAAACAACCCTAAAAGTTTATTTATACAAAAGAAATAATAACAAACAAAATTGAAATTAAAAAAATGTATTTATACAAAAGAAATAATGAGAAAGAAAGCTAAAATTAAAAAAATAATAATAAAATAATGAAAAATAAAATAAATTGTGAGTTAATGAATTGCGATTGAAATTGATACAACAAATATAATAATGTATCAAAGAATCTTAAAAATTTATTTATATAAAATAAATAATGAGAAACAAAATTGAAATTCCAAAAATCAAATAACATAAAATAAAGTAAATTGTAAGATTAATGGGTATATAAATTGAAAATGTGAAAAATGATTGAGGATGGAGAAAAGAGTTTGTATAATTAGTTGCTATTCTATTTTTTTGACTTATTTAGCAGCATAAGTAATGCTAAATGAAAACAATAAATAATAAAATTTTAAATACTTGATTATTTGACTGTTGGACTTTATGTAGCCCACATGATAATAAATGGATCAAGATAATTAAATCACATTATTAAGGTGAAATTATAAAGTAAATCCTAATTCAGTTTAACTACTATAATGACGAGAATTTAATTCTACTTTAATAACTAATTAAAATATAGATTCCTTGATTGTAGGATTTAACTCTAATTAGTCTAGTATAGGTCCCTAGTCTAGTCTAGAAATTACTTGTGCACCATCATAAGGTGATTACCAGAGAAAAGAAAAATAGATTAGAAGGCTCATACAGATCATTGGAGTAAAGTCATTTGTCTTGATCAACAATGGCTGGAGGTACATTTTAATTAGATTATTACGGGTGGCATCAGAGCCTGGCTTTCTAGTCTTGTTCTTCAGATCATCCAATGAGATTTATAATATGTGTTTTATGCATTAAAACATAATTCATGCATGAAACATGAATTTGCTTATATATTATGTCTATTAAAATTTCATCGAGAAATTCTTGACTAATTCTTGTAAAACTGAAATTCATATGGGGTTCTAATAGATTAATTATCTATCTATATTATTGAACCCTAGGATTAGAGAAAAGGAGATTAAAACGATAAAATTTATGCTATATTGAAATCGGATCTGATAAAAGTTGTGAAAACAATAAAATTTTGATTGTTTGATAATGATTTTCATGATTTTATTAAGAATTGATACATGAGTTATGTGAATTTCATGTTAAATCATGTTTTTGTGACGGTAATTGCATCTAATACAGTCTGAAAATATGAAAAATCACTTGAAGATTCATTACATACCCGAACAGGTCAAGAAAAACCGAGCGATGTCAAGTACGATCCAGCTGAAGGTGGAAGATGGTTGGGACTCGCATTCCAGTCAAGGCCCACACGCACAGGGTGGTGCATGGCGTTTGTGCCACCAATCATAAGCTATTTTGGCTTTGATTTTTCCAAACCTAAATATTTTACGATTTTTTATTTTCTAGTGTTGTAGGTTTTTTTAGATTATGAAATATACTTATTATTTATTATTGGTGTTCAATTAAATAATAAATATGTTTAGGCATAAATATCTATGATTTTATTTCATGACAAAATATTCTGGCATGTTAGGAATATTTTGACAGTACTACTCTCCCTAAATAGTATCCAAAAATTGTGTACTCTCAACCTAAAAGTTAAGTGCAGATATGTATGATAAAGTGTTTTGTTGAAATACAATATGGATGTTCACATTGATATTATGATCAAAAGCATGTATGTCATGGAATGCATATAATTGAGAATTATGTTATGAGATGATAAATTATGATTCTGCTGCCATAAACTCTTATTACATAAATTTGTAATGTCATTTTTAAAGGATCTAAATCACTAACTTAAGAATAGCCATAGCATCTTATATTATTTGATTTGGGTAAATTGGTAGTTATTTAAAATAAAAATTTAACTTTAAATAACTATATTTCGTAAATGACATTCATAAAGTTATACCATGAAATTAGTTATTTAGCCTATAGGGAAATAACTAATTTATAAAATGGTTAAAGGATAAAATAGTAAAACATCAAAGTAAAATTTTTCTAGGCCCAGAAGTATTGATTATTTAATTTTGATATTTTAAAGTTATTGTTTTATCATTTAAATTTTATAAATTTATATGCATGATACATCTCTACTCACAGAAAGGTTTGGATTTACATTTGAATAAATGGTTACTTATTCATTTAGAGTATTAACTCCTTGTAATTTTGTCTTGCATTTTTCAGCTTTATGTACTGTTAATGAGGCTACTAGAACTCTAATGCTAAGTGGTAATGAAAATTTTTTTGATTGGAAGGAGAAAATTGAGCCATTTCTTAGGTGTTAAGACCTTGACTTAGCCCTTCATATGAATAGACTTGTCCTTAACGAATCAAGTGTGCAAGCTGAAAAGGATTTGTCTGTATTGTGGGAGAAATCTATGATGATGTACATCAAATTCTATATAAGTAAGCCATTCAAGGACCTATTCCTGATTGTGACAATGTGAAGGATTATTTAAAAGCCATTAAAGATCAATTTGTTAAATCTAATAATGCTTTGGCTGCTACTCTAAAGAAAAAGCTTTCAGGAATGAAACACAATAATCTAAAAGTGTGCGTGAGCACATTATGGAAATGAGATATATAGTTTCTCAATTAAGAACCCTGGATGTTGAGTTTTTTGAGTTGTTCCTTGTTACTTTTATATTAAACTTTCTTCCAAATGAGTATGGACCATTTAAAATATCATATAACACACAAAAAGGAAAATGGTCAATTAATGAACTCTTAACCATGTGTGCTCAAAAAGAAGAAAGATTGAAAAATGAGAAACTGGATTTGACTTTCTTAGTAACTCATGATAAGAAAGGTGACAAGAAAGGCAACGGTGTTTTGAAGGTTAAAAAAGAAGGAAAGGCACCAATAAAGAAAAGTGGTTTCAAATGCTTCTTTTCCAAGAAACCTAGATATATCAAGAAAGACGGCTTAAAGTATAAGAAATGGCTCAAGAAGAAAGGTAAACTCACATTTTTTATATGTTATTAATCTTTTTTTGTTGATGTTCCTCATAACACATGGTCGTTAGACTAAGGCTCAACGAATCATATTTTTACAACCATGTAGGGCTTCCTAAACCTAAAGACTGAAGGAAAATGAAAGGAGCATCTATTCCAGAAATTGATTGCCTTCACAAGTGGAAGGAGTAGGAACTTTCAGGATCATTTTAAAAATCTAAATTAATTTTAGATCTTAAAGAAACATTTTATGTTCCATCATTTTCTAAAAATTTAGTTTCAATTTCTAAACTATATTTATTAGGTTTTGAACTTAGATTTAAAAATTCGATTTTAAAGAATAATGTTTATATTGAATTTTGTCATTTAATTGATCATTTATATAAAGTTGATTTAGATCCTGACTATGAGAACAGTTTGATAACTATGCATGCCATTTCTAAAAATAAAAGATGTGCTATAAATGAAAATGCCTCTAAGTTATGGCATTGAAGATTGTGTCATATCTATACAAAGAATTAAGAGGTTAATAAATGTAGGGTCCTAGGTACTCTTAATTTCACAGACTTTGACACTTGTGTTAGTTGCATAAAAAGAAAGCAAACCAATAAATCCATAAAAGGAGCTAAAAAAATCACTGAAACTTTAGAGATTATACATACAAATATTTAAGGACCCTCTCCCATTGCATGTTTTGTTGGGCAAAAGTACTTCATTTCATTTATTGATGACCATACAAGATTCATGTATCTTTATTTTTTGTTTGAAAAAGTGTTTAAGGCAAAAGTAGACAAACAAAAAGGAAAGAAGATAAAGATTGTAAGGTCAGATAGAGGTGGAGAATATCATGGGAGATATACTAAAATGGGTCAAATGCCAGGTCCATTTGCAAAATATTTGCAACAAGAAGGCACTATAGCCTAATATACTTTGCATGGTACACCTTGACAAAACGGTGTTGTAGAAAAAAGGAATGGAACACTTTTGGATATGGTAAGAAGCATGATGAACTATAAATACTCTTCCTCTAAATTTATAGAGTGAAGCCTTAAAAACTGTTTTTTATACCTTAAAAACTATTGTTTATGTCTTAAAACTCCTTTTGAGCTATGGAATGGTTGGAAACCTAGCCTAATGCATTTACAAGCTTAGGGTTGTCCAGTTAAAGTTAGGGTCTATGACCCAAACATAAAGAAATTAGACCCAAGAACAGTTAGTGGTTATTTTATAGACTGTACAGTTAACTCTAAAAGGTATAGATTTTATTGTTCCTCTCATACAACTAGAATTATTGAAGCTAGAAATGCTATATTTCTTAGGGATCATGAGTTCAATGGGAGTGATCTTCCTCATAAGGCTCATATTGAGGAAGATATTAGATTAGATGAATCTCTTGTAGATGACTTAAATCACTTATAAAAATAATTGGAGAACAATTAAATTAGGAACATCATTTAGAAGATGATAATAACCCCACTAACAATACTACTGAAAATGTACAAAATCTGCAAGAAACAGTAGAATTAAGGAGATCCATTCAAGTAAAGAAGCTGACAATTCCTATCGATTATATTGCATACCTATTGGAGTCCGATTATGATATTGGACTCAATGAGGATCCCATTTCATTTTCACAGGCCATGAAAGGTGAAAATTCTACATTTTGGCATAAAGCTATGATAGATTAGATGGAGTCGATGGCTAATAATCAAGTTTGGGAATTAGTTGAATTGCCAAAAGAGGCTATCACCATTGAGTGTTGTTAATGCAACAATGAAGATGTTAAGGAGGAATCCTACAAAATAGCAAAGGTGAGAGAGGCCCAAAGTTTTGATTTGGGGGGACACTCCGATGCTTAAGTCAGTAAAGATACTGTGAACGAGGACTGAAGAGAGAATAAGATATTTCTAATAATTCATACCTCAGAAGTGCTGATGCTACTCCTTTATATAGGCCTTGATAGGAGCTTTACCTGATTTGAAACTCTAGGCAGGTAAAGGTTACATGTTTTCAAACTCATAGAGCCTGAGGTTATCCAACTATCCTTCGAAGCTTACTCCTTAATGAAGTTGTATTTAGTGATAGAGTTGGTAAGGGGACATAACAAGTGTAAGTGGGTTTATAAAACCAAAAGAGATGCCTCTAGTAATGTTGAATGATATAAAGCTAGACTTTTGGCCAAAGGTTTCACTCAAAGGGAAGTTATTGATTACCATGAAGCCTTCTCTCTGATTTTTAAGAAAGATTCATTAAGAATTATCATGGCACTTGTAGCTTATTTTGATTTAGAGTTACATCAAATGGATGTGAAAATGACTTTCTTAAATAGAGATCTAGAGGAAGAGGTATACATGAATCAACTTGAAGGCTTCTCTAAAAATAGCCATTTGGTATGCAAACTAAAGAAATCAATATATGGACTAAAATAAGCCTCTCGTCAGTGGTATATGAAGTTTCACAATATTGTGATATCATTTGGTTTCATTAAAAATATTGTTCATTCGTGTATATACCTTAAGGTTAGTGGGAGTAAATTTTTCATTTTAGTTCTATATATTGATGATATTTTCCTTGCAAGTAGTGATTTAGCTTTATTACATGAAACCAAAGGTTTTCTTAATCAAAACTTTTATATTAAAGATTTAAGTGAAGTGTCATATGTAATAGGCATAAAGATTCATAGAGATAAATCTAAAAAGACATTAAGTTTATCTCAAGAAGCCTATATCAAAAGAGCTTTGGAAAGATTCAGGATGCAAAGATGTTCACCTACAGTGGCACCAATTTTGAAAAGGGATAAATTCAGTTCAATAAAATGTCCTCAAAATTATTTGGGAAAGGAGCAGATGAAGAGCATTCCATATGCATATGCTATTGGTAGTTTCATGTATGCTAAGGTTTGTACAAGATTTGACATAAGTTTTGCAGTAGGTAATCTTGGCAGATATTAAAGTAATCCTGGCCTTGATCATTAGAAAGCTGCCCAAAAAGGTTATACGTTATTTGCAAGGAACTAAGGGTTATTAACTCACATACACATGATCTTAATATCTCAAGATAATTGGATATTCGGATTCAGATTTTGGTGGATGTAAGGATACAAGGAAATCTACTTCAGGATACATTTTCATCTTAGCTAACAGTGTTGTATCTCGGAGGACCGCTAAGCAAACGATTGTTGCTTCATCTACCATGGAACCTGAGTTTATTGCATGCTATGAAGCAATCTCACAAGCATTATGATTAAGTAATTTCATTCCTGGATTGAGAGTTGTTGATTCTATTGCGAAGCCATTAAAGATCTATTGTGACAACTCATTTATGATATTTTTTTCTAAGAATGAAAAAAATGGGAGTCGCTACAAGCATACAGATATAAAAATATCTTGTTGTCGAAACCATGTAAAGAAGCACGAAATGAATATTCGTCATATTAGTAATGATAGCGGATCCCATGATTAAGGCATTGACAACAAAATAGTTTAATCTTCTTGTGGATCATATCGGACAAGTTAAATTCTATTAAATTTTTAGGCTTATTTGATTTTATTGTTTTATATTTTTAGAGTTTATGAACATGTTAAAGTTTGTGCACGTAAAGTTTACATGTTATTTGGACCTTGAATGATTATACTAGTTTCATTCATAAAGTATTATCTTATAAAGAATTTTTTTAAAGATGATCATGCATTGTAATACATAGAAGAGAATATTCGAATTAGAATGCTACTGCCATGATTTGTGGTATGTGAATCTTTAATTAAGTGGGAGGCTAGAGTGTGTTATAGCCATGTTAAAGTTTTAGATTTAATTATCACCTATTCGAGTTCTTGATTTATCATATGGGCCAAGTGAGAAAATGTTAGAATTTATATGGCCGACATGATAATAAATTAACCAAGATAATTAAATCACATTATTAAGGTAAAAATATAAAGTAAATCATAATTCAGTTTAACTACTCTAGTGATGAGAGTTTAACTCTACTTTAATAACTAATTAGAATACAAATTCCTTGATGGTAAGATTTAACTGTAATTAGTCTAGTATGGATTTCTAGTCTAATTTATAAATTATCTGTGTATCATTATAAGGTGATTACCAGAAAAAAATAGACTAGGAGGCTCATACGAATTATTTTCTTTATGAGTTAGAGTAAAGTCATTTGTCTTGATCAACAATGGTTGAATGTACATTTTAATTAAATTATTACATTGACTACTTTTTAAATATATTTAATTTTGAATATCTATTTTGTCCCTTTTTATTCTACTAGGAAGTTGAAAATATAGTAACATAGATAAATAACTATATCCATTATTAAATATCACATTATTCTAATAGGGATTTGAAAATATATAATAACATGGATAAATACCTATATCTATTACTAATATCTTATTTGAACATCCATATCTATAATATTAACAGACTCCTTTCAAGTCACGGCAGCTTGAATTTACTGTAGCCAAAGAGTTTTTCTCTTACCATTTTTTTCAGTTTTGTGGAAAATTACAAAATGGATCGATAAAGTATAAATGTTTACCGTATATAATTATTATAATAAATAAATATTAATAAGGAAATAATTTGTTTAACTTCTATATTTAAAATTACACAATAAAAATATGACATAAAAAATTAAAACACAACCCAAAAAATGAACACATACATGATAGACTATATAAATATCTCAAAAGTTATATAATATGAATTATTAAAATATCAAATTTTTAATAAATATAATTAAATTAAATATAATTATAATATGATAAAAATACATGAATATAAAAATAAAACTACGGATAAAAAATTTTAAAAGAATTACAAAATTAAGTAATGAACCAAAAGTATTTATTATTTATCATCGTTAAAATAAGTAATTATTTGAAAGGAAGGAGGATTTCTTTTTTGTTTCCAACCGATAAAAAATATTTTAAAAAATACAAAATAAACTAATAAACTAAAAACATTTATTATCTATTGTTATTACAGTAATAATTATTAAAAAAGAAATAGAAAAAATAATGAGAAACAAGGATTTTGTAATTATTTTTATTCTTTGAGAAACAAAAAGAAAATTCAGCAAGTGTAATTGGTTGGTACGGGTTTCTACAACCAAGAAACCTTAAACCCAGTTGGTAAAAAAATAGATTACTTTTTTTTATGAATTTGTTAATTAAGTTTTAAAAGAAAAAAATTATAATATTATATTTTATCATATAAAATTGATTTAGTAATAATTTTTTTATTTTGAGGGAGTTGTAATTTAAATATTTAGTTTTTTATTAAAATATAATTATTTTAATATATAAATATATATATTCAAATATTTAAGAATAATTAAATAAATAATTACTATTTAATATAATTAAGATTATATAAAAAATCGAAGTCACTAGCAAAGTGGAAGAGATATTCTACATTAATGATAGATTCCATTTTTTTTTTTTCCTTTTTTGTTGATGACATGTGGCAAGTTATGGGCTCATCATATGATTTTTTTATATAAACTAAAATGTTCCTTTTTGAATTTTTTTAAATATAATTTTAATTATATTAAATAATAATAATTAATTTTTATATTTTAATATAATAATTTAATAAAACAATTATATTTTATGATAAAAATTAAAAAATTTAAAATAAAATCTTGTTTAAAAATAAAAAAAATTCTTACTAAACCAATTTCAGATAAAAACATATCGTAAAATTCAACATATTATTCAAAAAAATGAGCGATAAATTCCATCCAAGAAAAAAATTTAAGTTGACTTTTTTATAATCATATTTTACCTTTTTCCGAGCCAACCATTTGTGGCTTTTTTATCTAAATAATATAAATTTTTTTATTTACGAAAATAGATCATTTTCAGATTATTTATCGAAATAGGTCAATTTTTTAAATTAATTAAGAAATCGCTATTTCAAATGACGACTTCTCAATTTGTAAATTTAATTTGAGAAATTACCAAATCATATGGTGATTTCTCAACTTGTTACAAGAAATCGTCAAATAAAATAGTAATTTCTCATCAATTGCAAAATTCGGTGACTGGAATTCGAAAAATTAGAAAAATAATTGAGAAATCGTCATATCACATGGTGATTTCCCAGCATGGGAATTTTTTTTTTGGTTTTTTAATTTTTTTTTTTGTTAAATTATAAGGGTCACGGGTAGGTGACCCTAATAATTTAGGCTGCAGCAACCTTTGCAAAGGGATATGACTTCTGTCATATCCCTCTGAGGTCACGGGTATTTTACCCGTGACCTTTGTTTGATGGAGGGATGGAGGGAGCCCTCTATAAAAGGACCTCCCTCCCTCCTCATATCGATATAACCAAAACAAAAAAAAAATTCTATGAGAAGAATATAATCAAGTTAAGGTGTTATTAAATGTTAAATAATCGAGCTAAAGCTTTTTTAAAGGTATGGTTGAATTTTATTTGTAAAAGTAATTTTTGATATGATTTTTTTTTTGTAATTATGTTTTATTTTCATCTGTAAAAGTTCATTAATATTGACTATAATTAATAATACGTAATATTTATTTTAATTTTTATGTATAATTTTTTAGATAATTCATCTTAAAATCATACAATTTAGTTTGATTGTATTAGTATTTTTGGTTGAAATATTAGGGTGTTGCCAATTTTTATTATTAAATATAAATTATTTAGTAATAGTTAAACTAATTTTGTTATAATTAAATTAAATTTTTATTCACTTGATGATTGCAAGAAAGAAGTTGAATTTAACTTTGAAGCATTTAAATATTTTAAAGGTAAGCGATTTTTTTTGTAGAAATTTAGTTTAATTTTTCATTTTAAGGCTAGGTAATGATGAATTTAAATGAAATATTTTATTGTAGAAAAGATTTTGATCAATTCAATGACGTCATCATCATCATCATCGTCGTCGTTATTGAGATTACAAAAGTATCATATATCATTAAGGGTATTATCTGAGGTACTAAATTACAAATTTTGTTAATGATATATTTAAAACTAATCTTTTTTGGATGCCATTATTTCAGATGATAAACATACATCATTATAGTATACAATTACGTATACATAATATTTATTTTCATCATATTAAAAAAAGGAGAGATCATTAATTCTTGATTAACTAATCTTTACAATCAATTGAAAATTTGATTAAATGGTAAAAATTTATTAAATATACTTTTCTTAACATTAAGATTGACAATTAATTTATTGAACCTTCAAAATTCATTTTTTTTATTTAATGTATAATGCTAAGTTTCAAGCACATAGTTTGAGTTATATTTATATATATATATAAAAAGAATAAAAAAAGTTAGTGATTAAATAAGTTATCATAGAAAATGAATCTTTTTGTAAGTGGGACCGACTTGTTGAAATTGGAGCCTGTCAAGTGGAGTTCGTAGTTATATGGGAAAAAAATTCAATAGACAATAAATAATGGTGTTGGCAAAATTAAAAACAAAAAAACAAATAATGGTAGCTTGGATTTTTTTTCCCTTCCCATTACTTTGAAATTTTTAGAAATAAAATACTAATAGTATTTGACATTTTTATTTGCCAATTATTAATGTATAAAAAGTATATTTGGAATAAGTAAGATATCTAATAATAATACTTTGCTCGATAAGTTGATATAATCGCATAAGAGCTTGTGATATATATATATATATATATTTGTTTTTCTTACAATTTTACAAATAATGAATTAATGACTTTTTGAACAGGATACTCAGTTGAAAACCCGATCACAGAAAGCATCTTTTGAACCACCGAATCCATTAATTGAAGACTATTTAAGAAGAACCAGATTTACCATGCAACCCTAGTTAATCGTTGTCAATATGAGGTAGGACTAATATGTGCATTGGTTGAATGATAGAGGCCTGAGATGCATACATTTAATTTTCCATGCGATGAATGCACAATCACACTAGAAGATGTTGCACTTCAACTGGGTCTACCAATTGATGGGAAGGAGGTAACAGGGGGAATTTTGTTACACTGAGAGGCTTTATTCGAAGAATTGTTAGGTGTGATCCCACCTGAAAACTTCATTCAAGGCTTATCTATCAAAATGACTTGGTTGATAGAAATTCTTTGTTATATCCTTGAACATGCAACTGAATGACAACTGGAATCCGCTACTCAAGCATATTTTTACGCATCATTGGTGGAATGTTAATGCCTGATAAATCTGAAAATCAGGTACATTTGATGTATCTTCCACTTTTGGCAAATTTGAATGAAGTAAGGAAGTATAGTTGGGGTTCCGCATGTTTAGGTTTCCTGTATAGGAAACTATGTCGTGCAACAATTAGGGCAGCACATGACATAGGTGGCTGTTTAATGCTGCTACAGTCATGGGCATGGTACCAGCTTCCATTTCTTGCATCGATAGTTAGAGAAAATTATGTATATCCCCTTGCGTTAAGGTAATAAATATAAGTATTATATTTATTCTTTGAAAACTTACATTTGCGTGCGGGTTTTCATATTTTACATGTATTTGAATAGATGGTGCAGTCCGAAGCAATTTGGTCATACAAGTATAGATGTTGAAAGCATTAGAGTATGATTGGATCGCATGGGACATAATAAGGTAAATTTTATAATCGTTTACCTTAAGTACATACATTTTTTAGCTAACTTATTGCATATGATCAGTATTAATTTTTATCTATTATTTCACAGTTTCTATGGAGTGCCATATATTACAAATAAAATTATGAAATGCCTCACATCAGAAGCCTTCCAAAATAGCCACATCTAGAAAGCAAACACAGCATTAATATGTTTTCATATTGTGGAATGGCACCAGCCGGATAGGGTCTTATACCAATTTGGGATGCAACAAGCAATCCCCCTACCACCTGTGAACTTTGACGAAGTTCACAGAGTTGATATGCACGGTAATCATGCAGAAAACTAGGCTAAAAGGCATGTAAATTGGATCTAGTTTTGGAGAAAACATTCTAGATGAATTGTTCAGGGTCTTGAAATTGTGTACAGCAATTTCTCACCATCAAATGAATACATCAGATGGTTTTATACTCACGGTTGACCATTTATGTTCCCATTATTGGGACTTCAGGATGTGAGAAGTAGCTCACGTTATCAACAAACTTCAAATCTAGACCCTCCTATGGAGCTTTACAGGCATACTTGACGGTATGGAATTAGTCAAAGGATGAATCAACCTATTTCAGCAGAGGTTGATGATACCAATGCACCTAGGATGTCCTTCAGTCATCTTGAACTAGAGCGTGATCTTGGGGTATCATCCAGTCGCAGGTATTCATTCAGTCATGGTGGGATGATGATGATAAGTGCTATCGACTGGAGCCACCCACCAGTAGGTTAGATGCCAACCTTTTGACTCCTATGCAACCAGAAGTACGTCTGAGAAGCGTATATCAGTTTAGAGCCCCCTTGGAGAGTGGTACCCTCCTTAATTTTGGCCTACCACATACTACTTCCATGGGTAGTGGGTTAGGGTTTTTTGATATGGTGGACATTACAAGGGTTATAAGTGAACATAGGGATTCTATGCTGACTCAGGAAGAAACCACTGAAGAAGATGCACCGACGGTGGAAGTAAGAGCCCAAAGACGTCAAACCAAGGGCGTACGTGGCAATGAAGATGAAAACGTTGAACGAAGAGTATTACCACCACGTAAGCCTCGCATTGTTGTTCTACACCACGCAATAGGGCCCCCCGTTAATAGATATCCCCTTGCATTACTCACTTGTATTATACAGTTTATAGTCTTATAGTTTTACAGTTATGCAGTTTTAATGTGTTATACAATGCTATAAATGTTATGTTTCTTATGTTGGAAGATAATTAATACAAAATATTTTATTATGTATATTACATTGATATAATTTATACTAGAATAATTATTTAGGTAACATGTTCAATGCATTATATCATTATTATTATTTTACAATAATTAATAACTACATATTAAAGATATTTTATAATAGTAATTATATTATTTTCTATAATATGTGTTTCTATTATTTATGTTGCAAGATAAAAAATAACTTTAATTGCATTTCATTAAAAAAATAGCATTTACATCATGAAATTGAAAATGATAATCAATTATACGAACTTTCCCCTGATGTGCCAACTTGATAAGGGCAATTTTTTCGGTTATGGCCTTCATTCCTACATAGTCCATAACACTTTGGTTGGCCTCTCTCCTTAAGATCTATTTCATTACGAATTCGACTTGATTTTGATCAACCTTTGGGATCTCTCCACATTTTTGGATTAGGGCACAGTTGTGGGCCATTATATTCCGGCCAATAAGCTTTATTCCCAATGGGTTGGAACTCATGTCGATAAACATTGTTTATAGTCTCTAGTCTATAAACACTGTCCACATATAGCATGCAATC
>JBBYHM010256200.1:15364-26199 GCA_038381775.1 Adansonia rubrostipa | reverse complement strand
GTAATCACATGTACGTGGGATGGAAAAAAATGGCTTATATAGTCTAGGGTTTAAAATTTTAATTTTTGATATATTGTAATTTTGCCTCTAGCCTGTATGAACTTATTCAAATTGGGACTAGGTAACTATTACTTGTATTAGACATATAAGCCCAGTTCAATTTAATTTTTACTAATCAACCTTACGTGCGTGACCCATTAGGCCCTCATTAATTTAATTTCTACTAATCAACCTTATGTGTGTGACCTATTAGGCCCCCATCATAATGGAAATAAACATAAAATAGCCCAACTAAGAATATTTTATTTTTATAAACTAAGATTGGCATCAAATAATGCATCATGGCCACCCAACATGCAGGAAGTGTCAATATTGATTTTGATAAGCCCTTCAGCGTTCAGTATCTTAGTGAAATAAATATCCTTTCATCATATATCTAAGAATTAGCAAGAGCATGGTTCACTGTCTACTCTTAGCTCATTCCATATTAGTATGCAACCCTATGTTTTACCTCCATACTCAAAATTGCCTTGGCCAAGGACTTTGAGTTAACAAAAACCAAGTACATGTAAAATATGTCCCCTTATATCACTTGGGGTGATGAATCCTCTCTCGATCACTCATTTGACTCATGCCACACCTAAAACCACCTTACCATAAAGATCCATCTATTGTGGAACCATTCCTAATGGAATCAAACATGCACTACTTATATGAGATGACCTAGTGTCATAAGTCTAAAGATCATTTACACTACTAACACATGAGAGTAACTCCATAGACACTTAGTGAAATACCAAATGAAACCCTTATAGTGAGCCTTGTTCAGTAAACTTGTTACATAACAAACACCCATATGATGCTTTCAAGTATTGCTATACTTTAACTTATGAGATCAGTTGCATGCATCCTATGCATAGAGGCTTACATATGCCAGTCTTTGTGTATTGTTAAGACCATATCTTGGCAATGCAGTGACAATGAACGTTTTAGAAACCAGGTTTTGCTGTATAGTTAGAAGACTTAAAGGAAAATCAAACTTGTCTAATTTTCAAAGAAATTCATGTTTCGTAAAAACTAATCCACCCATGCCTAGGAACAAAGAGCATCTATCCTATCTGTTATGAAATTCTTATATGAAAAAAATAGATTATCATCCAAGAAATTTTCTAATAAAAGATCAGTAGCTGTTAAAAGGTTTGAACATCATATGTTTTAACCTAGATGTTTTGAGCAAAATACATTTTTTATCAGAAGTAATTATTTTGAAAGCTTTAAAAGATGTATAAAAAAAGACAATAGCTCTTCTAATTGAAAAACACTAAACTAAGATAAGTCTTAACTCAGGGAAAAAAGGAAGCGAAACAAAAATTTGATATGGGGAATTTGAAACTCATCAGGGTAAGATGGTGACAAAATATTAGAAAATGAGTGATCTTTCCTAGGGCATGGGAGAATCAAGTAACATGTTAATTTTTGCATCATCCACAGCATGTGCTTCATTTGATACTTGATATTTGCAATCATTTGCACCATTTAGGTGGCATTGGCATTTGTATCATTTCTCACACATGTATATTTTCATTGATACTTGCATTTGTATCATTTCATGAACATTTGCATCATCTTTAACACTAGCAATTTGCACACGTTCATGATTTGATTTCTTTGAACCTTGTCATCGTTTTATGATTATCGCATTATCATACCTACTTAAGTAATTATAATGACATCAATCATTGATTAATCACATAAAAAACAAATCTTTGGTGGTGAACTTCAAACATTCAAGAAATTTTTTTTTTGAATAAATCTTTGATGGTGAAATTCAAAGCATTAAAGAGTTTGTTTAAGAACAAGTCTTTAGTGGTGAAATCCCATTTAAAAGAGTTTGTTTAAAAACAAATCTGGTGGTAGAATCTAAAACATTTAAGAAATTTTGTTTTGAAACAAGTTTTCAATGTCATTTACAAGAGTTTGTTTAAAAACAAATCTTAGTTGGTGAAATCTAAAGCATTTGTTTTAAAATAAGGTTTTTGTGGTGAAATCCAAAGTGTTTAAAAGAGTTTGTTTAAGAACAGATCTTCGATGGTGAAATTCAAAGCATTTTAAAGAGTTTTCAAAATCTTTGATGCCATATCCAAATTTTTTAATAGTGGTAACCAAAATAATTTTCAGAGACTCTAATATCATATATAAATCTATTAGTGATAGTTATTGAACTTGTTTCCTTTTAGCAAGTCAAAACACATCCTTGATGTAAGAAAAAAGGTAAACCATTTTAGATAATTCCCTAAAAGGAAGATTAAAGATAAATATAAACTTATTTTGACAAAAAAAGGAAAATACCTTTAACATTTTTTGAAGATACCCTCAGCTCCAAGAAAAGATCGCAGGCTTATCTCACATAATAAGAACGAAATATCTATTTCATTTCCTGAAAAATACCTTAACTCTAAAATAGGCTAGATTAGAATTATCCATAATGATTAATGACAAAACTTATAAATCAAAAAGTATAATAAAAGTTCATTATATGCATTCAACATGCGTTGCATTTAATGATTTGTATATTAAAAGCTGAGCATGATATTGGAGAAAAATAACAATCGTTCAGTATGCTGACCTCCTCAAAAATGAAAGATAAATCTCACATCATTTCAAACATACCCAATATTAGACCTTGACAACCCATCCAACTTAGGTTCTGCCCTAGTCACCCTTAGTTGACTATTATGATTTTGCCATGGTCAACCAATCAGACTCAAGTTCTTCCCTGGTCACCCTTAGTTAACTATTATGGTTTCACCTTGGTTAATCAATCTAACTTAGATTTTGCCCTAGTCACCCATAGCTGACTGTTATGGTTTTACCTTGGTCAGCCCATCTGACATAGGTTTTATCCTCGTCACCCTTAATTGACTATTATGGTTTTGCCCTAGTTAACCCATCTGGCTTAAATTCCATCTTAGTCACCTTTAGTTGACTATTATGGTTTTGCCTTGGTCAACCTATCTAATTTAGGATCCACCTCGGTCACCCTTAGTTGACTATTATGGTTTGGCCCTGGTTAACTCATTTGACTTTGGTTCCGCCCTAGTCATACCTAGTTGGCTATTATGGTTTTGCCCTGGTCAATCAATCCAACATAGGTTTTGCCCTAATCACCCTTAGTTGGCTACTATGGTTTCACCTTGATCAACCTGCCAAACTTTGGCTCTGCCTTAGCTAACTTTTTAAATAAAAGTCTCACCCTAAACCAATGGTTTCTTTTTTATTTTTCTTTTTTAATGTACATGTTTTCAGTTTTTTTAAGTCTTTACAGTTTAAACAAAATAATGTCTCTTTGGTCTTTTTCCTATTACTAATTCTCAGCAATAGTTAAAAGGAAGAAGCTTTAGACACTTAATTTCATCTGGGCTTGTTTTTATGATAGTCCTAAATATCCAAGAATAAGAACCTAGTGACCGCCTTAGTGGACATCGACTTCCTCCAGACGGGTTGGACATTTTCAAAACCTATTTGGCTATAGCTAAACGGCACATGCACGTGACAGAAAAATGTAATTTCAAGGGTCAGAAAGAATAAATATTGGATAAAAATACAAATGTTGAAGAGAAAAATAGTTTTTAAATATTTTCATAATAAAGTTTGAAATTTACTTTTGCAAATGATGTCATGATTGATTTTCCAATTTTTAAGAACTTTTTGAAAATTTTTCATGAAATTTTAGGAGTTGATCTTTGTATATTTTTACCAATACCCTTATAGTATCTATGATAATACTTACCCCAAAAATAAAAAATATTCAACAAAAAATCTGTGTTGGCATTTTATACCTAGGTGTCAAGTCAAATTTATTATTTAAAATTGAATTTTTTTAGTATCATGAGTGTTATACTCATGAATTTTTTTTGGTAAAATTTATCTGAATTTCAAGTTTTCATCTTATTAATATTTTGAATTCAATTCATTTTTATAAATTTGAAATTATTTTTGGAATTTTCTTGCTTCCAAAATATAGTGTTTTCTACTCTATAAATTTTTTGATAAAATTTTTCAATGTTTAGAACTTTTAAAATTCTTTGAATACATTCATTAAATTCATATTATTTCAGTATTTAAAACTCTAATTTCTTTTATGAATTTTCGATTGTATATATCAATTTTCTTTTGTGAGAGTTTTCTCGTAAAATTTTACAAGTTTGGGATTTCCAATCAAGATTTATTTATTATTGTGATTTAATTTCTTTCATTTCCAAAATTTTGTTTTTATTGATTAATTTTAATTTTGGTTTTATTGATTTTTAATTTTGGAATTTTACAAGCCAGTTTCATGGAAAATAGTTTAATTCAATTCCAATTTTCCTCTAACTAATTTAGTTTGATTTTAACTATGCCATTAGATGATCTTATCTTGATAATTATTTAAATGATGAGTCATATATGATGACTAGGCTATAAGTACATAGTCATTTAATTAATCCTTATCTTACTTTACAAATACCCATAAAAAATTTAACAAAAATCATTACAAAATAAATAAATAAATAAATAAATTGATTTTCATCCAGGGGGATTTTTCAACCCTCTTGGTTGAACCTCTCCTTATAAATAGAGGGGGGATATTTCATTTAAAAAGATTGGTTTTTCATGAGATAAAGCACTAAAAACACTAAATTTCCTAAGTTTTAAAGCTTTTTAAGTAGATTCTCTTCTAAAAGTTTTAATTTTTGTTCATTTCATGCGTGTTACTTTCTTGTAATAAGCCTTTTGATGGTTTGAGCAAATGGATTTCAATCCATGTTAAGAGCCAAGTTTAAAGGCATTGATCAATATTTCTTGATTTAATTGTTGCATTTGATTTTTATTGGTCATAGTTTAATTTTTATCATAAAAATATATGTTTGAATGTGAGAATGATGTATAATATTATGAATGTGATTTTGTGCTATTTTTCTTGGTATTTTCATGATTGATTGTTGTTAAAGTTTGTTCACATGTTTATATCTCATGATTTTTATTCATGATGAGGATGATGTGAGCTTGGTAGAAACAAGGATATAAGTTGATATTCATGATATCATGTTGTAAAAATATTTTTTCTTGTTTATTGATGCTAACTGAATTTGATAATGATTGTTAAGTGAATTATCATGCTTGATTTCATAATATTTTGGACTAATTTTTTATGTTCAAAAGTTGTAGGGATCAAAAAATAATTTTTCAATTTTTCTAAAGATCTTGGAAAGATGTTCTTAGGGTTGGTCAAACTTAACAAAGGGTTATTTGTGAATTTGTGATTTTTAGGCTATTTTATAAATATGGAAAGTTTAGAGATTAAATTGCAAAATTCAAAAAATTGTTTTGATAATTTTTCATGCTAGGCTAAATGTTTGATAGACTTTTGTTTTCCATGTACTTTTAGCATGATTAGATGCATATCATACATTTTTAATCTTTTTGCTGCCATTTTGAAATTTTAGAAAGTTTAAGGATTTATTTCCAAAAGATGAAATAAATTGTTTCAGGGCCAAAGATACTTGGCTAAACCTTCCTTATGCATCTTGGTATGATTTTCATGTTGATTTGGATATATTTGATGCTTGATTTTGTGTTTGATATCATGTAGGGACCATTATGTAAAGTTTAGAAAATTTAAGGTCCATTAAGTAAAGCCTTGCATGCTAGGGTTAAAATGGTCATTTCTTACATAAAATCACCCATTTATGTGTCCAAGACATTTTAGGAATATTCCTAACATTCCTCCAATCCTTCGATGGGGTGTAGAAAATATTAAAACCTTTCTTGTTCTCCTAGTTCTCCGATTGGTTATGAAATATAATTTTGAAAATTTTGAAGTCTTATCAGCAATTTTTGCATTTTATGTCGTACTTGATATTCCATATAACCATTTAGGGTATAAGTATTATTTTCAAGTTCTCTAGGTTATTGGGGTACTTTCACGTTGAACATATATCTTAAGGATATTTTGGTAATTTAGCTTAGAACCAAGTCCTATGTGAGTATTAGGATAATTTCATGTCGAAAATACACATTAGGGATAGGTTCATCCTTTTCTTATTATTTTTTAGTCCTTTAGGTTATCAAAATACTTTCATGTCAAAGGTACATCTTAGGGCTATTTTAGTAATTTACCTTGAAACCAAGCCTTATGTGATTGTCGGGATACTTTTATGTCAAAGGTACACATTTAGGAATAAGTTCACTTTTTGTGATGTTATCGAGTTTTTTAAGATTACTGGGATACTTTCACATTAAAGATATACCTTAAGGGTATTTTGGTTTATCATAAAGCCAAGTCTTTAAGGGTCATTGAGATGCTTTCACAATGTAAGTGTACTTTAAAGGACAAGTTGGTCACTTTGACCAAATTCAAATATTTAGAGTTGCGTTTAGTACTTTTTGTCTAAACTAAGTCTTGAGGAATTTTTATATAAAATTAATTTTTTTTTAAATTAAGGCAATATCTTTAAATTAAAATAGTACATGGAATGTCTCTCATAATATAAGACGGATTCTATGGATTATTTTAATACTAAGATATCCTTTTCAAAATGAAAGTTGGGATTTTTTAAATTTCATGGGACAAAACATATCATATTCCTCTTGTCCTCCAGTAGGGTATGTGAGATATTTTGATTTTTAAATAAAACCTTTCGTATTCCTTCAGTCCTCTAATGGGGCATGGAAAATATTTTGACCTTCGTATTCTACTGGATCTCCAATAGGATACGAAAGATATTTTTGTTTTCAAAAAAATATTAAAAATCTGATTTGCTCAAATGGAATAATAAATTAGTTTAATAAAATTTTGAAATATGGAAATTATAATTAAATATTGGTAATGAAACTAAATAATAATCAAATTTTAAATTAACATGTAATTAATAACGTACTAATTACTAGGCATCATAAGAGGGATTGATTCATACTCTGGTATTATCGCAGATCTCGTAGTTTGTTTTCAAGGGTTTCATAACCCTTGAGATATGAACTTCGGTAGGTGACAATTTCACCTAGCCAAAATAGATTGGTAGTGACTCCAAGATAAATGGTCATTTCATTAGACAATTCAGAGTTAAGTTAGGTAAGCAATTCATCTCAATAAGTCACTTCCCAAAAATAAAAAATATATGTAATAATGATATATGGCCCCTAAGAATAAAACAATAATGATATATAGATACATACATATAGGAACAAGAGGTACACCTACCTTTTAAGTTAGGCTGGTCAGGATTCGTATCTGGGCCACGTTGCGACCTGATGTATGCTATATTTGGTCTTGTGCAATTCATGAGATACATGAGACTACTAATTTCATGAATATTCTACTTGAGATATAATGTCACTAGTATTCTTCGTTAGATGTACATTAACATTGATGGGTGTCTTAGCCACATTGGTATCATTCTTATTAAATTTCTTAAGGATCATATTCATTATGATCCTGAGTCAATACCAAGCCATTTTGTGATTTAGAAATTTTAAGACCTCTACTAAACTCATGTCTTTCATGTCAAATTTACTGGTTAGCCATGCTTCCAGGTCTAATTATCTCTTCATTATTGTCTTTGATTAACATATCATCTATATATAGACAAAAAATGACATACCCTTTATATGTATTGTTCATGTATAATTATTTATTCCATTCATTAATATAAAAATACTTTTGACAACATAGTACCCATTTGACAGCATAGTATTGTCAATTTATGATGCCATTTTTTTAGTGCTTATTTTAAACCATATAATGATTTAACAAGCTTGCAACCTTCTTTTCCTGTCCTTGAACCTTAGACCTTTTGGTTTGTTCCATGTAGATTTCTTCATCTAAGTATCCATTCAAGAAAACTGTCTTAACATGCATTTGATATATCTCAAGATCTTTAAGAGTTGCTATAGTTATTAACATTCAAATGAATGTTATTCTCGTAACTAATGAGTATGTATCAAAGTAATCAAGCCCTTCCTTTTATTTGTATCTCTGTATTATAAGTTAGGCTTTATACTTATCTATAGATCCATCTGCTTTCATTTTCCTCTTAAATATCCATTTGGATCCCAAAAGCTTATGCCCATGAAGAAGATCCACCAGTTCCCATATATGTTTTTGCATAATGGACTCTATTTCATTACTAGTGGACTCTATCTAGAATGGTGCTTTCGAAGATGATATAACCTCTTTAAAAGTTAGAAGTTCATTTTATAACAAATAAATTAGAAAAGTCAAATCATAAATAGTTGGCACTTTAGCTTACTTACTTCTTCGAGGTTTGACTTGTTCCTCCTTATCCTCTTATGAATCACTACTTGAGTCTTCATGAGCTCTCTTAGTAGTCTTATTTTCTTGTGTTTCCTTGTATGGAAATACATTCAAAAAGGAAAGCATATCTCGATTCAATGACTGTAATGTGAATGTCAGGAATATTTGACTTATACACAAGAAAACGATAAGCCACACTATTATTTGCATATCCAGTGAATATGCAATTTACAATTTTAAGTTCGATTTCAACCATTTTAGGTGGAGGAATTACTACCTTAGCAAGACATGCCTACACTGTCATGTAAGTATAAGATGGTTTTTGACCCTTTCACAGCTTATACAATGTTTTATCAAATGTCTTCTAGGGTATTTTATTTAAAATATAATTTGTTATTAGAGCAATGGAGAAGTTTTGAGGTAATCCCAAACTTATAAATAAAGCGTTCATCATGTCTCTCAATATGCAGTTCTTGCATTTTGCAATGCCATTTTGTTAAGCTAAATAAGGAGCGGTTATTTGATGGATAATTCCATGTTCTATAATGAATCGTATTCACCACCTCAATCGTTCCTTATCTTCTTAATTTTCTTGCTTAATTGATTTTCAACCTCTATTTTAAAGTGCTTGAAAGCTTTTAAGGTCTCGTATTAGAAAAAATATATTACCATGTGAATGAACAGCAATAAAGCAATAAGCACTAACATGAATTTCAATATTGGAATGAAAAGCAACAAAGCAATTTTAATACCACTAGAGTCATTCCAATAGCTAGGAATCGATTCCTTTTTTTTAACTACAAAAATAATAAATAAATATAATATTCAACTGATTGATAAATGATACAATCAATGTAAAATGATTTACTAGAAAAAAATCACAATTATGTATTTTTAGCAAACCAATTATTGGATAGAACAAAAAAAAATAAAGAGATAGTATCAAACCACAATAAAATAGCAAAATTGAAAATCAGTACAAGCATAATACAATATGCATAAACATATTTCAATATAGTTAGGACAAACAGAATATAACCCATACTAACAAAATAGATTTAGATATATAGTTGAGACAATATGAAACACGTAAACAGATTTATAAATAGTATTAACGAAGATCAGTATTTGGACAATCAAATATATTGAACATGATAGAATTGAGAAAAAAGTATATTAAATATACCATAAACTTCTTACAATGTTGGAGATAGAAAATACTACAAACATATAAACTTGCTAAATGACAGTGCTCTGAATTAAAATAAATATTAAAAATGAAATTCATAAAAATATATTTTACCGAAAAAGGAAAAATTTTTGAAGAACAAAATCTGGCGGAGTTAAGATTTTCAACTTTTGACCTTAATATGTTTATTGCTTGCCCAATGTGCTCGACAAATTCTGCAATACATCTCCCAAGCCTCTTTGATCTCATTATTGATCAATAGCATGTTCAAGTGGTAGCACGACAAACCAAAAAAAATAAGACAAATTTTCTATGTTCAAGATGACATAGCACATAAAGTTGCAGAGTTGGATGAAAAAAAATTCTTTCCGAAATCAGCTCCAAAATTTCATCCATTATTGACTTTCTAAAATCTAAAACAATTTTCATCCTAGTTAATAACATTTAAATAGGACCATTTTTTGACTTAATTTAAAACAAATCTTTTAAAAAATTAAAATCAAAATTAAATCAAAATAGTTGAGACAAGTTTTTAAAATCAAAAAGTAAACCAAAATTGTTAGGATATGTTATTAGATAATGGTTTAATTTGGTTAAATTAAACTGCTGGTTGGGTTTTAAAAAGATAAGGTCTACTCGACCTTAAATCCAAGTCCAAGCCCAAGCCTAGGCTTGGGCCTGGCTCTGTAGCGATGATGCATGTGTGTGTGGTGCAACTTCATGTGGACATGCAGCCTTTAACCCAAAAGCTTGGGTATCTCTTAGGGCCCAACCCAACCTTGGAACTAAGCTTATATATATTAATTACACTAGCTTTAAGTATTTCATGTGGGATTGTACACCACTCAACACCAAGTTCTTCCTCTTCAAGTGGATGTTATGTGAATAGTTTCTCATTCACCTCGAATATTATTCGTGTATATTAAACTCACATTGTGCATCTTGGTACAACATCCAACATATACCACATGACCAACTTTGTATAGGTATACGTATTTCATATTTATAAACTATTAAAGTTTCATTGATATCCAACATTCCTATCATAGGTTTTGGGTTGGGCAAAGTTGATTCGAAAAGGGCCCAAACAGAATTTGGTGTCTACAAATAATATAATTATACTAGTCCTGTACGTAAAATTTTGAATAAATCTAATATCAATATCATGTCGATTGAGAATGTTGTCTTTCTATATATGTTTAATAGTTAAAATTTTTATACATAAAAAATATAATTAGAAATTTTTAATTTGCTCGAAATTTGATTTGTACGATATACATGAGTAAAACATCAAATACACTTATCGGATTAAACAAATATAAATCATATAAAAATTTATAAAATTATATAAAA
>JBBYHM010256200.1:4114-15264 GCA_038381775.1 Adansonia rubrostipa | reverse complement strand
TATAAAATTATATAAAACTAAATTAATCTCATTCTAATTTATTAGATCCCACTTTAATAATATATTGTCTTCTACTTTTTTTGAAGCTAGCTTTTGTTCTTTTTTTTTTTCTTTTTGGAAACATTCTATATCAATTCATAATGTATTCTGGCTATTGGCTTGAATCAATTTGAAATTAAAATATGTCAACATGCTTTAGTTACTATTTATTAAGAAATTAAATGTTACAACAATCCGTCAGTTTTTTTTATTAGGTAAATAATAAAATTTTACTTTTCTAATTTTTTTCTTTAACAAAAAGTTAAGCAAGATTTTGTCCTTTTTTCTTTTTCTTTTTTGCACAAAAGGCATTCCATGTTGTAGTAAGTTACGAGTTTTCTTTGTTATGTTAGTTAATAAAGGAGACGTAACCATTCTAACATGATTATGATAATTTTTTTCCTAACCTTCTTTTTTGAAAAAGATGATCATATAGTTTGAATATTTATTTGTTGGGTAATAATACCTTTTTGTTATGATGTATTTTCTAATTAAATTGAAATTAAATCATTTTCCATGGTTTGGACATAAACTTTCCATCTATCGCATTAGATCAGATTGGAAAGTGAAAATATTTGTTTGTCTAAAAGTGTTGTTTGACCCAAAAAAGAGTTTTGCTACTAATAATATATTAAAATGTTTTAAATATAATTTTTATATTATATTTGCGTTTTATGACTAAATTTTAAAAAATATTTTTTATTAGGTAAATAATAATTCATATCAGACCGGATTAAAAATACCCTTTTCATGCTCAGCCCAATTTGGATTAAACCTACCTTATCACAGAAATAGTTCAACCCTTAAATAGGTCTACTTGAATGACTTGAGCAAGCATCTTGCTATATCTTAACTAAACATCTTGCAATATGGGCAAAAAACCATTTTTAAAATTATTTAAAGAAAACATTTGTTCCAAATAAAACTAGAAGAGAGGATACTACATCAAACTTGCAATATCATTTATTATATTTAAAAATTTTAAATACTACTATTCATAATTATCACCCCCAATGCAAATAAAAGGGCACTTCATTATTGGTTGCTTGAGCATTAAGGAATAAAATATTATTAGCTATTGTTTTGCATTGACTAAAATAACAGTAATTTTTGGTGTAGAGGAGTTCGTGGTCAGACTATGGTTTAAAAATTCTTTATTTCCTTACTAAGCTTGAGCTGTACTGAGTTTTGTTTGACCTGAAAGTTTGTTTAGTATTGAAAATAATATTAAAAATTATTTTTATTTTAATATTTATAATTAAATTCAAATAAAAATTTTATTATTTGAATGGTAATTCGAGTCGAATTGGTTTAGATTAAAAAAAACTTACACCTAAGCCTAACCTAATATGAACTGAGTCAAAACGACTTGTTCAGTCCATGAATAATTCTAATCAAGATGGACTATATCTTATTAACTTATACGTTTATTATTATTATTATTATTAGTTTTTTAAAAAAGTTAAGTTTGAGCTATATCTTATCTGCTCATTATTTAACTATTATTTTGTTATTAAAATAATAAAATATTTTTATCATATTGAGATATTATTATTTTAAATGATTTATAAATTATAAAATAATTTAATCACATCAAATTTGAATTTAAAAATTTATGCTCAAAATTAACTCAAGTCGGATATAGATAAGTCCCATTATTATGCAATTAATATCCATATAAAATAAGAGATTCTTAAGGATGATATAAGAAAACAATAATAAAAAACATTTTCTCTACCTTGAATTTAACAATATTGGGATAAATGTCATTCTTAAAACTTTTTAAAGAGTTTTAGAAGATGACTTTTAGAGATTTTTTTCATATTTTGAAAATAATTATTGACCATCTTTAATTTTTTTTTTACATACTACTAAAATCCTAATATCTTAGAATGAAGTTAGAAATATTTTTTAAAAAATTCATTAAAAGCATTTAACATTCAGCACCGATATGGATTATAATGTATTCAGATTTAAGAATAATAAACAGTAAAAATAAGGATTAATAACAACATAAGTTTTATAGCTAAAGCAAAGTATTAAAAAAAATAAAAGAGAATAATATATGTTTAATCGGTGTGAACTATAATTCAGTTTTAATTTGTTAAGCAATTTCAAGGGTTGCCTTGAGCATCATCTGAAATACATTCTCGAAAAATGACTTCAACTTTTGTGGATCTATGAAGTCTTTCTCTGTGACTACAGCAATCCTCAACTTTCCCATATAACTAACTATTATTATGCCGAGACTCTGCAAAGTGCAAAACATATCCATCAAAACCTAATCTATATACAAATGATATGTGAGTTTACATATGATTATATAATATAAGTTTTTTTTTTTGGCAAAGTCTAAAACCGAACTTGAGGAACGCCAGCCACTGCAAAATACAGGCTTTTAATTGGATGATTAGCCAATGCCACTTGTTCCACCGGTCCAATCACATTCGTGATCTTCATGCTTGTGTTCTTTAATATTCTATGAATGCATCTGGCTACTGCCTATTACACAAATACTATTGAATTTACCCTTTCTTCCAGTTTGGAATAAAAACTATAAAGTAGATGGGATAATCTAATCTAGTAAGTTAATTTGAGTATTAAAAAATTCAGATCAATTTGGAGTTTATATCATTTTGAATCTGATTTGTCATGAGTTAGGATAATTTTAGGTATGATTATTTTCAGGTTCAGGTTAGGTAATTAAAAGTTGTTCATTTTTTATAATCAAATTGAGTCAGATTCTAATTCAAATGGATTAAGTTTGATAAATATGTTGGGTTTAAATCAAAATCAACTTTAAAAAGGAAAAAACTTTGCTCAATTTGAAGCATTGATCAAATGATCATTTGTTCTCTGATTTTAATGATTTTTTGCTATGTTGTTCCTAGCAATGTAAGCTTTCATTTTCATGGTTTGATTTTTGTTTCCTTATCTCTATTTATTGGGCTATTGTACCTTTTATGGGTTATTGTTTATTGTTGCTTGAGTGATTTCCACATTATTGATAGTGAGTAGATGTTGTTGTAATATACATATTTGTTAGAAGACAATTTGTTGTACTCTTTGAAATTCTATAGTGGAAGTTTTGGCTAGACTAGGTCCAATTGTTTTTACCTCTCACATCAAGGTGATTTTTTACATTTAAAAATTATTCATGTTCATATGATTGTTTGGTTGTGTGCATTTTTAACTCCATTTATTGTTTGGATATTCTTATTTGCTATATATTCACTTATCATATGTTATTTAAAGTGAGAAAGGTTTATTTATACTTATTGTGCTATGTTATTGCTTTTATAGTATGTTCATTCCTTTCCTAACAATTGGTAACAAAGCCAGTTATTTATCTATGTGTTTGCTTGGTTAAAGAGTAAAATTATAAGTTTGAATGACATAAATCATCCCAAATGAAAAAAAAAATTTGCTCATGTGAAAAAGTTATATTTATCGATATTTGGTAGTCAAACGCATGGAACTAAATCTGATGGAAAATAAGCTTTTGAGCATGAAATGATTTCTGGCTTTATTCACAATTGATAGATACTAATTTTTTGAATCACATTATTAATGATTCACATGCCACAGCTTTATGGGACAAGATTGAGACATTAAATACCTCTAAATCTGGGAACAAAAAATTACTCTCATTAAAACATGCTATGAACTTGAAGTACAAGAAAGGTAGTTCTATTTCTAATAATTGAGTGAATTTCGGAGATGCTTTGATCAATTGCCTGGCATGATTGTTAAATCTAAAGATGAAATTTTGAGACTTTGCTTCCTTAATTCTCTACTATATTATTGGGACAACTCTTCCTGTATCTTTGATTTTTGCTATGCTCTTGGTGGTATTGTGACCATGGACTATCTAAAAACTATAGTCATAATGAAAAAGTTCATGAACGAACTCAGTAGACATCTTTTTCACCATAAAAATTTTGGTTACTGAATATAGATAGAGAAATAAAGAAAGGGATCAAGACAAGGCAGTAAAGGTAAAGGCAATAGTAAAAGCAAATCAAGTTCTAAACACAAACATCTTGAGTGTTACCACTATTGTAAAAAGGGCCATGTAAAAAAGTTTTTCTCAATTAAAAAAAGAGAACAAAGGCAAGCAATAAAAAAAAGATGATTGAAATAATGAACCTATTGCTATTACTATTATTGAAGATCTTGCGATTATTTGGATGAGAATTTAATTAATATTGCTAATGATAAGATGACTTGAGTAGTTGATAGTGGTGCTTGTTTTCATGTGACATTAAGGACTAATTTCCTTACTTCTTATCATTATGAGGATTATAGGATTTTGAAATTATTAACGATGATTTGTCAAAGGTGATTGACGTTGGAATAGTTTGTTTAGAAACTGGTAATGGGACAAGCAGATTTTTGAAGAATGTCAAACATGCACCAGACATCTATTTGCATCTAATTTCTACTATTATTCTTGATGATGATGGCTATTTCAGTGCATTTAATGGTGGACAATGGAAATTTAGTAAAGGTTCTCTAATCCAAACACGTAGCAAGAAGTGTTTAAGTTAGTACTAACAAAGGCTTTGATTTCTATTGATGTTGTTAATGTAATTGAGTGTAATAACCAATCAAGCTATGGCACAAAAGACTTAACCACATTAATGAGAAGAAACTTAATTGTTTAGCCAAGAAAAATCTACTTTCAGGCCTAAAAAAGGTGAATGATTAGAAAAGTGTACTTATTATTTGGCTGGGAAAAAAACTATGGTCTCCTTTAAGAGCCATTCTTCTTTTAGAAAATCAAAGTTGCTTAAGTTGATGCATTTAGATCTGTGCAGACCAATGGCAACAAAAACGTTTGGTGGTGCATTATACTTTGTGACTTTCATTAATGATCATTCAAGAAAACTTTTAGTTTATGCCTTGAAGACTAAAGACTAAGTACTTAGTGTCTTTAAGTAGTTTCAAGCTTCTATTAAGAGAGAAAAAAGGAAAAAAGCTTAAATGCATGTGCACTAAGACTTTTCCACTAAACAGCTTAGTAGAAAGGATGAACATGACATTGATGGAGAGAGTTAGAAGTTACTATCAAAAGCAAAGTTACCTAAATCTTTTTGGGATGAGGCTTTATGTATTGTTGCATATGTTATTAATTTATCTCCTGTTGCTACTTTGCAGTTACTATCAAAAGCAAACTTACCTAAATCCTTTTGGGATAAGGCTTTTATGTACTACTGCATATGTTATTAATTTATCTCATTTTGTTGTTTTGCAAGTTTATATTCCTAATTAAATGTGGTTTAGAAAGGTGTTTCATCTAACTACTTGTGTATGTTTGGCTACTAAAAATTTATACATGTGCCTAAAGATGAAAGGTCCAAGTTAGATGTAAATACAAGCAATGTATCATCTTTAGCTATGGTAATGATGAATTTGATTATAGGTTATACGATTCGATTAAAGAAAAACTTGTTAAAACCCATGATGTTGTCTTTATGGAGGATTAAACCATTGAAGATACTAACAAGGTGAAGAATACAGTAGAACTGATAGCTTAGTTGATCTCGATTTAGTTTTTAAGACCCGTATGCCCTATACAATTAATTTTGGTAATCATATTCCAGCTGATCAAGTTAAAGATAATGATGATGTTGTTGATGAGCTAGATATTTTTACTTGTTGGATTATTAAATGAACCAGTTATTTCGTTTAGAAGGGCTTCTAAACAATAGATTCTTTCACTTATTACTTATCTGATGAATATGTACTCTTCACTGATGAGGGAAAACCTAAGTCTTACGAAGAGGCTAATGAAAGCGAGCAAAAAATAAATTGGGTTGCAGCTATGAATAATAAGATGAAATCTTTTCTTGACCACCATATTTCTAAGCTAGTTTCGTTGCTTAAAAGGAAGAAAGCTTTGGAAAATCAATGGGTTTGCAAGGTAAAGAATAAAGAGAATGCTTCCACTCCATGATACAAAAATTAGTTGTCAAAAACTACTATTAGAAAAAAGAGATTAACTTCGAGGAGATCTTCTTTCCTATTGTTAAAATGTCTTCCTTGTGAGTTGTACTTGGTTTGGCTAATGATTTGATTTTAGAGATTGAGCATATAGATGTGAAATTTGTTTTCCTTCATGGTTGTTTGAAGAAGGAAATTTACATGGAATGAAAAAAGGATTTTGTGGTAAAGGATAAGGAAAATTATGTTTGCAAATTGAAGAAAAGTTTTTTATAGCTTGAAATAAGCCAAAGGAAGTGGTATAATAAGTTTGAGTTTGTTATACTCCAGCAAGGGTTCGAGAAAACTACTTCTTATCATTGCATGTTTGTGTAAAAATTTTTTGATAATGACTTCATCATTTTATTACTTTATGCTAATGACTTGTTACTTGCTGGTCATAATGACCCTAGAATTGACTAGTTGAAAAGTGAGCCTAGTAAGTCTTTTGCAATAAAAAACTTAAGGCTAGTGAGGTATATTCTTAGTACGATTACTCGTGATGAAGAAACTAAGAAATTATGGTCATTTCAAGAGATACACATTTAAAAAGTGCTTCAGTAGTTTCGCATAGATAATGCTAAAAGAGTAAACACACCATTTACTTTACACTTTAGACTTAGCACTAGACAAGCTCCTTCTAGTGATAACGAGAAAACATAAATGTCGCATTTTCCTTACACAACTACAATAGGAATTTGGTGTATGCAATGGTTTGCACACAACCTAATATAGCCCATGAAGTTGGTATGGTTAGTCATTTTCTCTCCAATCCCAATAGAGAACATTTAAAAGCTGTGAAATGGATTTTGAGATATCTCTGGGGCACTTTTAGTTTTAAACTTTGTTTTGGAAGTGGAAAACCAGTCTTTTATGGTTAGACAAATTTAGATATGGCTCGAGATGTTGATTTCAAAAAGTTTACTTTAGGCTATTTAATTACCTTTGCAGAAGAAGCTACAGCTTAGCAATCCAGGTTGCAAAAATCTATTGCGTTATTTACCAGAAGGCTGAGTTCGTTGCTACTACTGAGGCTTTAAGGAATTTCTTTGAATGAAGAATTTTCTGCATGAACTTGAATTTACTCAGTAGAGATAATCAAAGTGTTATCCATCTTAACAAGAATCCTATTGTCTGTGGTAGATCTAAGCAAAAGCAAGTGGGTTTTGAACTTTTTTTTTACAAGAAAAGATAATATTTTTCCCCACATACAAAGTGGAGGCTAACTTTGAGAGAGAAAAATTTGACTTATTTTGAGGTTTGTATCCAGTAGTTGTTTGTACTTCAACTTTGACAAGTTGCTCTTAGGATTGTAAGCTTTCATCTATACAATCATAGTTTATTTTCCTCATCTCTATTTGTTAGGCTATTTTACTCCATTGTGGGATACTGTTTTTTATTACTCGCTGAATATGGGTTATTATGATACCTATATTTGTTGGAAGACTCTTAATTGACCTTACTAATTTTTTATAATGGAAGTTTTTATTGAACAAATTCTTATGATTTTTACATCTCACATTAAGGGAGATTTATATGCTAAAAATTGTGTATTTTTGTGATTGTTTGGTTGTTTGGTTGTGGGCATTCTTAATTACATTTATTGTTTAGATATTATCATTTATCATATATTTGTTTCTTAGAGGTTCTTTCAAGCAAGAAAAGATGTTTTTGCTTGTTGTACTATGTTTTTACTTCAATTGTGTGTTCACCCCTTTTATAACCCAACTTACTTCAAACCAACATATATATAAATATAATATTAATTAATAACAAAGTTCATGGATTTGTAAATGTATAATGTAGAAAAAAACATACCTTAGGGCCTTTATATTTCCTCAAACACTCGAGAAGCAGAGCAGTAAGAAAAACAGCTCCTGAGTTTCGCTTTCTTTGGATAAGTTTATGTGCTTTTCGAATAAATTCAAGCGGATTGCAAGATTCAACGCTACTTACTTCGGGTATTGAAATAGGCAAGAATGCAAACTGGTTTCCCCATAACGGCGACACTGTGTTAGGTTTGACCATCTCCTTCACTGACTTGTACCCTTCAATCATCCTAGTATTGAGGAGCACGAGTGCAGTTGAATCTTGTTTATTCAACTTATTGCTTCCTACTCCTTGCATGTATAATCGAATCCCAAGGAAAATTGTTCCCGTAATTACATCATTTATTGTCTGTTAGTGACCAAAAAGGAAAAAAAAAAAAGAAAGAGGGAGAGAGAGAGAGAGTAAGTTCAAACACAAACTGGGGAAAAAGGTTGCTTCAAGCTATTGATGATGGGATAAAAAAGGTACACTGCAATGTCAGATTTTAAATCATAGAATTGGGGAATAAAAGAATAATCCGTACAAAACAAGTTATGAGATCTAAGTTTACAAAAGAATAGCTTTTCAGTTTTAGAATTTTAGAAAGAAAAATGTGAATTTTTATTGGTATCGGATAATATAATATTTATAAAAAATATATTTCATTTTTTTTTTTAAATTTAACACAAATAGTGTATTAAAAGTAAAAAAAATAAATAATAATTAAAGAATTTTTAGTTCTATACTGAATCCTTGTAGAAAATCTTGATGGCATTATAAAACACCTATTTTTCTGTGGGGCCTTCTAGAAATTTTTTGGCCATATAATTTTTTGGTTAAAATAGTAAAAAAGTTTTTTTATTTATTAAAATTTATCAAATAAATTTTATCATTTTATTGAACTTAATGAAGCTCTTAAAAATATTATTTTTATTTGATTAAATTTTTACTTTATGAAATCGCTAAAATCTATTAAATAAATAAGGTTAAAAATTTGTACTTTAAGGATGTAGTTAAATAAAAATAGTAATTTAAGGGTTTTAGTAGACAAAAAATTAATATTTTAAGAATATAATTGGATGCAATAAAAAAATATGCATTTGTCAATTTTATATATTTTTTAAAAAATACAAGTTTCTTTTAATATTTTAGTCTTTTGGTTCTTGAGTCGACAAAAACAAACATGAATTGGAGAGTTAAAAATAGACGTTGAAGGTCACAATATAAATTTTTTCAAATCTGTTAATAATTTCGGTCTAGTTCATAGACTGTTTTTATTGTTAAAAAATATTAATATTTAAAAATTAATTTTATATTAATATTTATATACTTTTATAATAAATTAAATAACTTTATTAATTGAATCAAATTGTACCGTTTCAAATCACAACATCTTACCTTTAGAATAAATCTAGTTAAAATCAACGAAAAGAAATAAAGAAAGAAAAAAATTGGATATATACTTCAAATACCAGACTGGAGATATTCATCATAAGCTAAAAGCCACCACATACTAATTATCCCAATAAATAAATAAAAAGCTACCGCGCACTAACAAACAAACCACTCCCAGCTTGGTCTTGATTTGTTTGATGTGATCAAGAGAAAAAGTGATTGTTGAAACCACAAGTGGCTTGAACTGTACCCTTGGATCCCCAGATCTTATCAAACTTCTGTCATCTTCAAGATAACTGCTTTTCAAAAGGCTCCAACCGCAGTCTGATACAGTGTTGAAGGCTGAGTATAAAAATTTCGGCATATTGTTGAAAAAGCCGTTACTGTTCCGGGAAACATTTCTGGCCGATCTAAGTGAAGGAAATGTAACTGGAACCGAAGGATTGTCAGCTCTTTGTAGATAGGAAAGAAAAGCACCCATGAGAGAATAGCCATCGCCAAGCGCATGATGAAGCTTGAATATTAGATTACCAGCTACATTGCTGGTAGGGTACTTGATGATATGAATATTCCATAGTGGCCGGCTTTGTGGGAGTTGTTCCATTGCTAAATTCGAGAGATAGTCGCTTAGATGCTTGTCATAAGACTCTGGTGATAATCCAAGGGGGAAAACAGGGATATTTATATGATCTTCCAGCTTTTACTTCAACTTTCTTCCACTGCTTTGCTCCATTTTCATCTTCACCCTGTTTCTCATGATCAGTTTAGCACCACTGCAAGAGGAATTGCACGCAAATAAAGTTATCTACAGCTTCCATGAGTGAAGGCTAAAACGCAAGATTATGGGCTTTGATGGAGCCTTAAGAGACCACTTTTATTAGTAGAAGCCACAAATACCAAGAAATATGCCCAATAAAACTTCGTCTGCTAAATCAAACAGCTACTATAAATGAAAAAAATGTACCCCGAGAGCCAAAAGTAAAAATAAAAGCGCCCGTAAGAGTTGAATCTATTCGAATTTATTAAAAACAACAATAATAATAAAATTAAATATTATAAATAAGGTATATGTTTATATTTAAATATAGTGAAAATGATAAAATCAAAATCAAAATAAAAATGATTATTAAAAATATTAATCTAAAAATGTATTAGTAAATTATTTTATATATTTTTAATAATATTTATAATTGTAATATACATTATTTTACAAATATTTATTTAAATATTTTAATTAATTATATAAATCCATTTATTATGTTAAAGAAATAAATAACTTAAAAACTTTTAAATAAAAAATAAAAAGTTAATTAACCAAAATAAAAAAAATGAAAGAGCTAAAAATAATTAATTTAAAACATTTTAAGAAAAATAAATAAAATTAAAATGTTTATAGGTTGAAAAAAAATTATTGAAAATTAAAATGGTTAAGGATTAAAAGAATTAAAAATTTTGAAAAATGAATAAAATAGTCCTTTTAGTGCCCACAGGAGATCCAATTAGCAACTGGATCTTGGTGAAAAATATTTCCACCCCTGATGCCTTTCTTGCAGATTTTGGGCTTAAAGGATGCTACAATTCCATCTCACCGAGATGCGATGGAATCCATAAGCACCCTTAATTTATTAAATCAAACAGGTACTACTATAGATAGGCATATGAAAAAGATAACGGCGTCATCTGAACTTAAGTAAGTTTTCAGCAAGTCAAAAGTAAATTGATACCATGATATGCAACATATATACGGTAAAAATGGTGTTTTCAACGTGAAAATGGGACCTTAACCGTTAAAGACACGTGTAAAAGCACTCAAATATATATAGAGAAAAAGAAGGTTATGAAAATCGAGAAAGAGAAAATAAAGTGGCTTAAATTATATGCCATGAGGGAGGAAAAGCGAGGAATAATAGGAAGAAAGACAT
>JBBYHM010255761.1:0-101781 GCA_038381775.1 Adansonia rubrostipa | reverse complement strand
CCAAAGCAAGGGGTAAGAACTAGATCATCCCTTAGAAATACATGCAATTATGTAGCCTTTCTTTCATAAATTGAGCCCAAAAATTTACATGAGGCTCTACAAGATGATAATTGGATCATAGCTATGCAAAAAGAATTAAACCAATTTGAAAGAAGCAAAGGTTGGAATTTAGTTGAGAAACCTAGTGATTATCCCATTGTAGGCACTAAATGGGTTTTTAGCAACAAACTTGATGAAAATGGAACAATTATTAGGAATAAGGCTAGATTATTAGCCAAAGGATATAGTCAAAAAGAGGGAATTGATTATGATGTAACTTATGCCCCCGTAGCTCGACTAGAGGCCATTATAATACTACTAGCTTTTGCATGTTTAAGCAACTTTAAGTTATATCAAATGGATGTTAAAAGTGCTTTTTTAAATGGCTTCATCAATGAGGAAGTTTATGTTGAACAACCTCCAGTTTTGAAAATTCTTATTTTCCCGATCACATTTTTAAACTATCTAAAGCATTATATGGACTAAAGCAAGCAACTAAGGCATGGCATGAAAGACTCTCAAAATTTGTAATTGAAAAAGGTTTCAATAGAGGTAATGTTGATAAAACTCTATTTATAACAGTAAAAACCAAGGACATTTTAGTGATTCAAGTTTATGTTGATGATATTATTTTTGGTGCTACTGATGAATCCTTTTTTCAAGAATTTTCTAAGTTAATGCAAGGTGAGTTTGAGATGAGCATGATGGGAGAATTGATATTCTTCTTAGGGCTACAAATTGAATAAACTAAGGATGGCATCTTCATCAATCAAGCAAAGTACACCAAACAATTACTCAAGAGGTTTAAAATGGATGAAACAAAGACTTGTTCCACACTTATGAGCACCTCAACAAAGCTTGAAAAGGATGAAAGAGGTAAAATCGTTGACTCTAAACTTTATAGGTCTATAATAGGTTTATTGCTATATCTTACCGCAAGTAGACCGGACATAATGTTTAGTGTATGCCTATGTGCTAGATACCAATCATCACCATGAGAGTCTCATCTAATTGCCATAAATAGAATCTTTAGATATCTTAGAGACACTCCAAATCTAGGCCTATGGTATCCTAAAGAATCATCCCTTATCTTACATGCTTACTCTGATGCGGATTTTGGTGGATGTCAAATTGATAGGAAAAGCACTTCCAGAACATGTCAATTTCTTGGTAATATGCTCATATCATGGTTTTCTAAGAAACAATATAGTGTTGCTTTATCCACAACCGAAGCGAAATACATATCCTCGGGTAGTTGTTATGTCTAAATTTTATCGATAAAACAATAAATAGAGGATTTTGGCATTACCATGGATCATATTCCAATTAAATGTGACAATAATAGTGCCATTTGTCTCACTAAAAATCCAATCCAACGCTCTAGAACCAAGCACATAGAAATTAGGCATCATTTCATTAGAGATCATGTGCAAAAAGGTGATATAGTGCTTGAGTTTGTTGATACCTTGCATCAATTAGCTAATATTTTCACTAAACCACTTGACAAAGATAGATTTTGCATAATTAGAAGAGAAATTGGATTAATGAATACACCATAAAATTCATAATTTGATCTAATCCTAATGCTATGCCTTACTATTGTTTGCATAATGCTTAGTTTGATAAAACTAGTTTTTTACACTTGCTTGTTTGATAATGCTAAATTATCATGACTTTATTGGATAATTTTGTTACATCTTGATTAAGCCTTGAATGATCTTAATTTTGGTCCAAGATATATTTTCAAATGTTTTAAATGGATAATTGGATCAAAATTCCATCTAATTTGATGATATCTTGTTGAAAATGACCCCATATTAGGCCATCTGTATCGATTTCTCTACATTCTTCTCTCGTGTATCGAGACTTTCTTTCAGTGTATCAATACAAACCCAGATTTGTTCTTTGCATCGATACTTGTCCTTCTATATCAATACTGTGTATCGATACTTCTCAGTGTGCATCGATACAACAGCAATTTGATTTAAGTCTCGAGACCCAGTTCCTTTATCGATACAGAACCTAGAAATGTACATTGTATTGATACTGCTTCTTCTATATCGATACTCACTGTTCATTTAGAACCCCCTCACACGATTTTTTCTATTCGAAACAACACTGTTCATACTCTCTCTTACTCTCACACTCCATCTTCAAATTATCAAATCTTATCATCTTCAGTGTCCTTTTAAAATTGATTGATCCATTAACCAAATTCCTTTATCCCACTTACCCACCATTTCAAAATCACTCATTACTATCCAAACCATCAAGATTTTGACACTGCCCATCACTCTAACCCTCACCATTTTTTTCTCTAAACTCATCCCTTTCGTCCAATTTTTTTCCAAAAAATCAACTCCGTTTTACTTCTAAACCGATCCCCACCGTTATTTGTGCGATTGATTCCAGATCCACTCCTTACATCACACAATTACAACCCAATTTTAGTGCCCATCACCAGTTCGACAAAACTCTTTAAAATAGATTTTTACCCACTCAACCTGTTCACTCACCACCTGTTTGACAAAAGTCCGCACACAAACCCATGGCTCCCAAAACCAAACAAACCGTATGCCATTAAGGTCCCGTCATGAGTGCTTCCACCTTTTCTGCTCATCAACCACTTCTAGCCCAAAATCAATCTTTTTTTGATTTGTGCTTTCACGATACACGGGTTTGAGAGCATTTCACCACCATTTATGCCTATATGCCTATCCAACAATGTCGTGTCATCGACTTTCCACTTTTATAGTCCATTAACTATCCCTACCTTCAGACCTTTGACACTTTCAGATATACCAAAATCCTTTCGTTAAATGTTTTGGTGCTTGAAAATCTTGTCCGTGCCTTATTTAGCAAAGCATTTCTCATTATTGATGATCACAATAATGTCATTGCTATTCGATCCTATCTTTTGGGCTAAGATCTTCTAGTCAAAACGGCTTCTCTCACCTCTGTCTTTAGTTTTCCAAATGAAGGCATCATCAATGAAGGCTTGGGTTCCACTGCATTACGCACTTCCCACAACAAAGCCATGCTCCTTCTTTCGGTTGATCGCTTACTCCAGCTTATCATTTCACATGTGCTCTGTCCATACGGAACCAAACATACTTTGATTAGCGACATCAATTATTGGTGGCTGCAT
Source organism: Adansonia rubrostipa (assembly GCA_038381775.1). Lineage (NCBI taxonomy): Eukaryota > Viridiplantae > Streptophyta > Magnoliopsida > Malvales > Malvaceae > Adansonia > Adansonia rubrostipa. Next base: position 98,594 of record JBBYHM010255761.1, on the reverse strand, counting down.
ATGATTCAATCCAACAGTCGTATGAATTTAGCCTACTTCATATTTGCGGACCTCATCCTATGCGTACGTGGTTGTCATAGTCTTCTTCATTGCATGGCCTTGAGTTACTATTTTGAAACTTAAGGTCTCAACCTTTCATGCGACCCCAGTATCATGGTAACCACATATTGTCACATCAGTCGCAAATCTGTGGGACTTGCTAGATATGAAATTCAAGGCAGTGACTTTATTCCAAAAGCTCATTGACAGCTACCAATTGAGCAACCGGATGCTCCCGTTCTCGACGATGATGATGAAATAGAGCATGATGAGCATCCTCCACCTTCGGCTCTTGCGCCTATGGATATTCCCACAATGTTCACATCTATTATGGGTCATTTTGATACATGGGAGGGACGTTTCGACACCATCGATGCTCGTCCCTTTACTTTTGAGCAAAGTCACCAAGCTTTAACAGAGCAATTCCATGCTTTCTTAGTTGCCTTTCCTCATGTGCCTCCACTTACTCCTCCACCCTCCGAGGATCCTCCAATCGATAAAGTCTAGTCAACTTAGGCTTATGTCTTTGGGATATTGTTTTAAGATCATTAGGATTTCTCATTACTTATCGGTTTTCATGATTTTAGACTTCTATGCTACTTTATGTTTTGCATTGTCTTAAAAATATTTTGCTTGCTTAATTTATCCTACTTATGCTTATTTATCCTTTAATTCTATTTTGATATAACAACAAGAGGGAGAAAGACCTTAAATTTGCAAGAACTTAAATTTGCAATATGTTGCTTTACATGAATTGATTATGCATATGTTGGAAGCCAAATTACATGTTAAACTTAAAAGTTTAATTTTTGATCTTAGGCAATTTATTGAGGGGGAGTCATTTCTTCTATCTCTAAAAATAAAATTTTACCTTATTAAGGAGGAGTTATTTCTTCATTAAACTCAAACACAAGTAAATTTATCTTAAGTTTTGTTACATCAAAAGGGTGGAGATTGTTAACCTTGATTTCGGTTTTGATATAGCAAACAAACTTAAGTTAAATTAATACTCAAGTTTGCATTTGTGTTTAAATTGAAAAGCATCTTTAAAAATACTAAGTTTGTAATTACTGAGATGTGTTTGAGTCAACAAAATGATTTCACAAACAACTTTTGAAGGTTAGTATCGATACAAAGAACATATGTATCGATACTGTGCATAAAACCCTCAATATGTATTGATACAAAGAACATAAGTATCGATACAGGTTGCTTAGTAACGATACTCACTCCATGAGTATTGATACAGGGCTTGGCAGTAGCCAAGGTTTGTATAAAACCCTCAAATGTATTGATACAAGTGTGTATGTATCGATACAGGCTGTTTAGTATCGATACCCACTCCATGAGTATCGATACAAGGTTTAGCAGTAGCCTATGTATGGCTGAAACCCTCCTATGTATCGATACAGAGGTATCTATATCGATACAGCTTGCTTAGTATCGATACTCAACCCCAGTATTGATACAACAAGTTGTAACGGTCACTTTTTTGAACTTTGTATCGATACTATTGGTATTGTATCGACACTATAGTGCGAGATTGAATGAAAATCAGTATTTATAAAGGCTACAACGGCTCTCCAACTATTATATTAAATGCCCAACATCTATGAATCAATTTACAGCTATAAATGGAGGTTCCAAACAGCTAAAGAGTAGGAGATATAGATTTCATTAAATCATTGAACAACAAAAGCTCAAATTCATCAAATTCATTATTTTCTACTTGTATCAATTCATGCTCTTCAAGTCTATTTGTATCTCATTCTTCTTGTACTTAAATTCTAGCAAACATCCACCTACTAGAGGTTCAATTAGTTTGAAAAATACTTCTTTCATTTCACAAAAAGGGTTGTGTGAAAGTGAGGGAAAACACTTAAGAGTTTAGGTTATAATTCTCAACGTATTTGAAAGATTCTATCTAAGCCTTAAAAAGAGAGTTGTGTAAGGTTATATCTTAGCCTTAAAGGTAATAATTTTCTTAGTGAATTATGAGAATCACCTTGGTAAGAAAGTACCGAGAAGAGAGGATGTAGGTGCCTAATTAAAGGACCGAACCTCTATACATCCATTGTTAATTCTTCTCTCTTCCTTATCTTATTTTAATTTTCATATTTACAAAGTTTTTATAGAACCAATTCACCCCCTCTTGGTTCAATCTCTCCATTGAAGCTAACAGATTTAGCTATTGTCATGATCTTCAACAAAAAAAATCCTCTTGGTGCTTTAAAAAAAAAAGCTTTTTGCTTGGATTTTCAAAGGAAAATCATTTCTTTAAGCTAGAAAGTTTTTTGTCTAAAATACTTTTTATCCGATAGAAGGTAATTCTTTTTCTATTCCTAGTTTATTTTTATCTTAAGACACTTTTATATTCATCTATTATTGATTTTTTTTATATATTCATTTGAGAGCTTTAAGATCCTAACCATGTTAGGTGAAAGCTATGACCATTTTAATGGTTTTCATATTACCACCATTGTTGGGTTTTCATGAAGATGTATTTTGCAACGTTTGTGTTTTAATTCATTTTCGTGAAAATAGATGATAAATCTTGATTATTTTTTTCTTTTCTTGTGATGTTTTCTAAAATATTTGCATACTTTATTTTCCTATGATTCTATGAAATTTATGCTAGCATGTACAATACTTTAATTCATTTTCATGCAAGTTGACAAAAGACTTACTTGTTGAGATTTCCTCTTCATTATGCTTAAATATCTTCACTTCTAAATAATGCCATGAGGTCTTTGCTTGCACATTCACATATTATTATTTCATGCATGATGTCACTTAATGTCATTTTTGTGTCTTGGTGATAATTTAAGCTTGGTAGTAGCTAGGATATATTTTTGTCTTACCATGCATGTAAGAAGTTTGGTTAGGAAAAATTTTTTCTTGAATTTTTTTTTTGTGAAGGCCAAATAAAGAAAAGGATTTCTTTTTTATTTTTATTTTTTTTGTAATTTTCCCTCACTTTTCAAGTCCATTTAGGACCATTTCACAATTTATGGAACTTTTAGTGGCCTATAATTGTTTCCCTTGAAATTTTTAAGGCTTTGGAAAGGTGTTTCCAAGCCTTGGCTGAACCATGTATGACCATTTTAGTAAATTTTCATCCTTTAAGAAAGCTTTTATCAATTTCAAAAAACCTAAGGATTACATTGCAATTTTGAAATTTTGAAATAATATAAACCTTAGGCTGAAAACAACCTGAAACCCTATTGGATGGAATTAGACCCCTAGGAAAATCTTTAAAGTCAAGCACAAAGAACTTGACCTCAATCAAACCTACATATTAGAACCAAAGTCATAAAAATCTTGATCGCCACAAGTTACCTTAACAAGATCAGTTTGAGTTCTTGTTTAAAGAACAAAGAAGGAGTTCTCACAAAGTAAAAAATCTCTCTAGATATTTTTTCTATTCAAATCTATCAAATTACGTGAATGAGGAAGCCTTACTTAGGCCTAAAATCTATAGAGTCCTAACTAAACAAGGACAATACTAATTAATAAGGATAAAATCCTAATCTGATTAGGACTTATTTAAACAATTTAAAAATCCTAAATGCAATCCTATTAATAATCTATAGGGATAAAGTCTACTCCTTATCATAATCTGATTAAGAATTATCTAGACAAATTAAAATTAAAAGTTCAAATTCTTATTCAAGAAAAATCAGAAATCTGAAATCCTAAACGATAGGCCTTTAAGTATATATAAATTGGCTTCCATTCATCTTGAACTTATGAATTGGGCTCTAAGCTTTATTCTTCACCCTTTTCTACCTTAAACAATGTAGAAAAGTGATCAATCTTGGCAATGCATTAGATTAATCTTGAACAGCTTCCTTTGCTTTCATTTTTATGATTAATCCTTACAAAGCTTGCTTTATGCGTTTAGTCTTTACCCTAGTCATCGGACCTCAAATTCCTCATAAATGATCATAAGAATGATTAGAAATAGGTGTTTATGTAAGTTGATCTCCATCATTCTCTCCCACTTCGAAATGATTCATCCTCAAATCACCTACACCATACAAAGATAAATCAATAACATTAAAGGTAGCACTCACATTACCATAGTTGTTTGGCAAATTTAGCTTGTTGGCGTGGTCATTGATCCTTTCTAATACTTGAAAAGGTCCATCTCCTCTAGGTTACAACTTAGATTTCTTTTGAATGGGAAACTTCTCCTTATGCAAATGAACCCATACCCAATCTCTAGGTTTGAAAATGACCTTAATACGCCTCTTATTGGCTTGCTTTGCATATTGCTCATTCTTCTTATCTACATTAGCTCGAACCTTGGCATGCAAATTCCTAACAAAATCTACCTTATTCTTACCATCCAAATTAGCATGTTCATTAGTAGGAAAAGGTAAGATATACAAAGGAGTTAAAGGATTAAAGACATACACAACTTCAAAAAGAGAATAAGAAGAAGTAGAATGAATAGTTCTATTATATGCAAACTCAATATGCAACAAACATCTCTTTTATTGTTTTAAATTCTTTTGAATAATAGCATGTAATAAAGTCGTAAGTGTTCTATTAACTATTTCAGTTTGTCCATCCGTTTGAGGATGTGTGATAGTAAAAAACAAGAGTTAGTTCCTAACTTATTCCATAAAGTACACCAAAAATGATTGAAAAACTTAATATCCCTATCACTTACTATTGTTCTAGGCAATCCATGCAAATATACTATTTCTTTAAAGAACATATTAGCAATATGTGTCGCATCATTGGTTTTTGAGCATGCAATAAAATGCGCCATCTTATTAAATCAGCCAATAACAACAAATATGCTATCTTTACCACTTTGAAGCCTAGGCAACGCTAATACAAAATCCATAGATATATCGATCCAAGGTTGATTTGGCACAGGTAAAGGCATATATAAACCATGTGGCATTACTTTAGATTTTACTTGTTTACATGTTGTACACTTATCATAAATAGATTGCACATCATGTTTCATGTTAGGCTAATAAAAATATTCATGCAATATATCTAAAGTCCATTGCAAACCAAAATGCCCATGAAACCACCTCTATGGGTCTCTATAATTAGCATTTCATGTAAAGAACATATAGGTAAATGCCATTTATCTTTCTTAAACAAGAATCCATCATGCCTATAATACTCACCATATGCATACTTAGAACATGCATTCCATACATGGCTAAAAACAACATCATTAATATACAAATCTTTAATAAATTCAAAACTAAGTAATTTAGTTTGTAATGAAGTAAGCAACGCATACCTTCTAATAGATGCATCAGCTATAATGTTTTTTTTTTCACTCTTGTACTTAATCACATAAAAAAATGTCTAAATAAACCCTAAACATTTGGCATGCCTCTTATTAAGCTTACCTTGGGATTTTAAATACTTCAGGCTCTCATGATCAGAATGGATTATGAATTCGTTTGGCCATAAATAATGCTGCCATATTTATAGAGTTCTCACTAATGTATATAGCTCATTGTCATAAGTAGGATAGTTTACTCACTAATGTATATAGCTCATTGTCATAAGTAGGATAGTTTAATGTTTTCCTACTAAGCTTTTCACTAAAATAAGTAATCAATTTAGAATCAATGATTTTAGTGATGGCTCGATAATCAACACACATACACTATGTTCCATTTTTCTTTAGCACCAAAATTACAGGGAGCTGAACATGAGCTAAGATTCTTTCTTACGAATCTCTTTTGCACTAATTCATCCTTTTGCCTTTAAATCTCCTTTGTGTTCTTAATATTTGCTCTATAGGCTGGTCTATTAGGAATTAATGAACTAAGAACGAAGTCTATTTGATGCTCAATACCTCTTAAAGGAGGTAATCCATATGGTATTTCCTTGGGAAATAAATTTACAAATTCCTAAAACAAAGAAACAACCATACTATGCAAAGAAAGGTTAAGATCATTAGTTGAGAAATAAACATCCTTGTACAAAAGTACAAGTTATTGTTGCCTTGTTAACATAGCACTCTTAATCTCACTTTTTTTATGCAAAAACACTAACCCTTTTATTTTTCTCTCTATGTTGCTTTCCACATTCTAAATTTTTTCCCTCATTGCATACTACTATTTTTTTTTACTCTCTTGCACAGACTCACTTTTCATATTACTCTTTTCTTTTTCTCGTGCACTTATTTTTTCTTTCATCTAGTACTCTTTAGTTATCCTAATCTGGTCCTCATAGGCTTTCAATGGTTTGAAAGGAGTTAATACAATAACACGATTATTCATTACAAAACTATATCTGTTCTTGTACCCATTACAAGTAAACTTCTTATCGAATTGCCATGGACACCCTAAGAGTGGATGACTAGCATGCATTAGTGCCACATCACAAAGAACCTCATCTTTGTAGTTTCTAATAGAAAATCCAACTAACACTTGCTTTGTTACCTTAACTTCTCCACAATTATTCAACCATTGTAGCTTATACATTCGATGCTTTACTGTAAGCAAATTTAGCTTTTTAACCATCAAAGTACTAGCAACATTAGTACAACTACCACTATTAATAATCATCCTACATACCTTGCTATTCACATGGCACCTAGTATGAAAAATGTGCTCATTTTGTACCTCATCACTATTTTTTTTAGGCTGTATGTTAAGAGCACACCTTGTAACAAGCATATCTCTATGCACAGGTTCTTTAATGTCAACATCACTATAATCCTTCAATAGTCGCATTTCATCATCATTTGAACTTATACTTTTTATGTCATCATTATCCATAACAATCATCGTCCTTTTAATTGGACATTGAGAAGCAACATGCCTAATCCCTTAACACCTGAAACACTTAACATCATGTGATTTGGAAGACGATCAAGTTTTAATTTTACCTTTGGAAATAACAACTGAATCCTTTGCCTTTGCATCTTCTTTAGGTTTTAAGGTAGCTTTGTTGTTTTTCCAATTTAACTTCCATGAAAAGCTAAAAGCTGAACCATAGTTGGAAGTGCCCTTAGACTTCAATTGTCTTTCCACCTTGATAGCTTTATATAATAATTCTTCCATCTCCACATAATGATGCAATTCTACTAAATCAGCTATCTCTTTATTCAAACCACTAATGAATCTAGCCATAGTTGCCTCACGGTCTTTCTCTATATTAGCCCTAATCATGGCTATCTCCATCTTTTTGTAGTAATCTTCTATATTCATGGATCTTTGAGTCAGCCCCTACAACTTTTTATACAAGTCCTTATAGTAATGGCTAGGTATGAACCTCTTTCTCATCACTACCTTTATTCCTTCCTATGACCAAATAGGTCTCTTACCATTGTTATGCCTATTAATCACAAATTGATCCCATAAGCTATGAACTTAACCACTGCTAGTTTAATCTTTTTTTCCTTAGAATAATTATGACAATAAAAAACATGTTCTATTTTCCTCTCCCACTCCAAGTAGAATTCAGGATTATTTTTCCCTAGAAAGGGATTTTCATCTTAACACTACCCATATTGCTGTCTCATTTTGAAACAACCTTTTTACCCTTCCTAATATTACTCTCATCATAATAAGAATCCTCTTCTTCCTCTTCTTCCTTCTTTTCCTCCTTAACCATGTGTTTTCTAGAGGATCTAGGAATGGATAGGGACTTTAAATTATCTACCCTCATGTTTAGAAGCTTGAATTGGTCTTGGATAGCCTTCACAAACAACTTGATATCAATTTTAGCATTATCTTCTCCACTACTCACGTTTTAAACCTACAAAATTTGTTAGGAATAAAAATATATTAGTTTTTCCTTACACATTCCTTTACGTGTTTACATTCAAGATTAATTACTCACCACTTGTGTTTCACTCAATTTTGACTTTTCTCGATGATATTCTCACTTTTCTTGCCTCTTACCACCTAACTTCCTTTTACAAGCCCTTTAAAAAGAACTTTATCAATGATCTTACTAAAATAGCAAGCAACAATGAAGTTATTATAACTTTGATTAATAAGATAAATAAGAAAGATTAAGAAAGTGAAATCAACAAGAAATATAAAGGGAAATGAATTTAGCAAGAAATATCAAAGGAAGAGAAATCAACACGGAGGGAACAAAGAATTCTTTGTAAAATGTGAATATAAAGCTATAATAACAAATTTTTAAGGTGGAAAAATATTAGAACACTAGAACACTTTTTTTTTTGTTTCTTCAGATCATGAACAGCCAAGGATTAGAATACTGGAATACTTTTTTTTGTTTTTTCATAGATGATGGACATCATTAAATATAAAAGAAATAAAATGAAGTTATAGGATTAAAGGATAGATTACACTTGACTTTCAAGAACCAAAGCTTTGATGCCAAATAATGCAAACCTTAAGTTGAAAACAACCTAAAACCTAAATAAATGGAATTAGACCCCTAGGATCGTTTTCAAAATCAAGCAAAGAGAACTTGACACTAATCAAACCTATTTATTAGAACCAAAGTTATAAGAATCTTGATCGCCACAAGTTACCTTGGTAAGATCAATTTGAGTTCTTATTTAAAGAACAAAGAAAAAGTTCTCACAAAGTAAAAAAACTCTCTAAATTTTTTTTCTATTCAAATATGTTGAATTACGTGAATGAGGAAGCCTTATATAGCCTAAAATCTGTAGAGTTCTAACTAAACAAGGATAATCCCAATAAATAAGGATAAAATCCTAAGTTAAGTAGAACTTATCTAAACAACTTAAAAATCGTAAATACAATCCTAATAGTAACCAATAAGGATAAAGTCTACTCTTTATCATAATCTGATTAGGAATTATCTATACAAATTAAAATTAAAAGGTCAAATTCTTATTTAAGAAAAATGAAAAATCTAAAATCCTAAACTATAGGCTTATATATATATGCAAATTGGGCTTCATTCATCTTGAACTTATGAATTGGGCTCCAAGCTTTATTATTCACCCTTTTCAACCTCAACACAATGTAGAAAAGTAATCAATCTTGGCAGTGCATCTGATTCATCTTGAAAAGCCTCATTTGCTTACATTTCCATGATTAATTCTTGCAAAGCTTACTTCATGCGTTTAGTCTTTGCCCTAGTCATCGAACCTCCAATTTCTCACAAAAGATCATAAGAATGATTGAAAATAAGTGTTTATGTAAGTTGATCTCTATCATTTTTCTTAGCCAACCTTGCTTAGTTAAATAGTCCTAGGCCATTGGTTTGAATTTCCCATTTTTTTATTATATTAAATACATTTTCATGCATTTCTAATCCATTTAAGGACTAAATTAAAAAATTAGGAAGGATTATGGTCTATTTAGTTGTAGACACCTTATTTTGTATAGGCTAATTTTTAGCAAGCTGAGGGACAATCGTTGCCTGACGAAAAAGTATTGAGGTCAAGAATGCCTATGGATAATATTAAAGAAATACAAGGATATGTCATCAAAAGACGTAGTTCCAAGTGTTCGAGGAAAAAAGACAAGGGAAAATTTATAATGTTGCCTAAATGTATCGGTACATGGTTCTTATGTATCGATACAATGCTTCAACAACCCAAAAATTTGAAATGGTCCTATTGGTATCGATACAATGTGTAAGTGTATCGATACATGAACTCATTTTTTGATACTAGGCCATGCCAGAACCAAAACTTGCATTTTATAAAGTAGATGTATTGATGCACATCAACATGTATCGATACAATGTTTCATAGTATTGATACAATGTTCATTGTATTGATACATTCTAGGTTTTTATATCGATACATGCAGGCCATTTTCCATGATCAAGGCATTTTTAACTTGTCCACTATTGATCCAAAGCTTAATTTTAACTCGTTTTTGCATAAGAAAAGATCAAAACCCATATCTGATTATGAATTTGGACTTGTGAATTAATCAAAACATTTTTTTGAAGTCTAAATTAGATCATAAAGGGTCAATGTCATATGATCACCCTACTCCTCCCTTGTTTATTGATAAAAATCACCATCAGCCACCCTACTTGCTGGTTTCTGATTTCAGCAATCAAACCAACCACCCTGTGCACATCACATTGGCAGCAAATTACTTCCTACAGCTATGCTATACCCATAAACTATCATAACTTTATCCCCTTGAGAAATGATCAAAAACACCTCTAATTTAGCTCAAAAGTGCTGGTATAAATAGGCCATTAATATCTCAATAAAAAAAAAGTTTTTCCAGTTTGTTTCAGCTTTCCCAACTCATTCACACATAAAAAAAATCTCATAGCCCTTCACTCAACATCCAAAAATAGCCCCAAACACTCACTCCTAACCATTATACACTCTGAAAAATCATCCTTACCCACACCAAAATCGAAACTTTCTTATTTTCTTGTTTCTTGCTAATTAACAACATGGAAAAGAGAAGAATTCAAGCCATCTCTACTGCTCCAACCACTTGACCAAAAATTAAAGCTTTGTTAGTATAACTTCCTACTTAATCACTTTTATTTTTTGTTTTTTAGCATCTTTATTGTTTAGTGAGCCTTTCACGCTTCCATCACCCTTTTAGGATTCTTATGTGTTATTGTGGCTTTTGGTTATGGTAGCTTAGGATTTGGATGTCTTAAAGCCGCTTTCGATGTGAAAAGTGTCTTAATTCATCCTCATTATTTTTGAAAGCCCTTGTTCATGCATTTTATGCCATATCCATGCATCATGTTATGTTCAATCCATGCACAAATCCTTAGCCTAGCTTGTTTTGAGCATGTTTATACATTAACTAGCATTATGTCATGAATCATTGTCATTTTTGGCATGCTTCACTTCATGAGATGTGTGTATAACACTTTCTTTGTCAAGACCATTGGTAAAGCTAGCATCCCTATTTATGTTATGTGTCATCCCTTTATATGTTCATCATCTTCTCCTTATCTAAGTGCATGTTTTATGGCTATCAAAAACTAATTTTCAAAACTTCCCTAAGCCAAGCATGTTAACCTCAACCAATGAGGAATAACATGAATTTAGTATTTTCCTTGAAGTTAGCAAAAAATCTTGGGAAAATTAAGTTTTCCATATTTGGAATCTTTTCATGAATTTTCTGATATTTTTCTCTCAAAGTGTGTCAAATTATCTTTAAATGATGTCTTATTCACCCCTGGATCATTCCGAATGAGAAAGTTATGATTTTTCAAATCTAAACTATCTAAAACCCCTAGAATTAGCAACATGTATTTTGATCGGGCCATTCAGACCCACTAAATGATTTTTCTAAATCCTTTAAACATTTTTCCTAAACAATTCATGAAATTCCCTTCTCAGAAAGGTATCATTTGTAATTTTTTGATGCCAAACAAGTTTGGGGTGATTTTTCAAATTTTGACACATCTTGTCCCTCGTATGCTCTGCTAGAAACGTAATTAATCCAAACTTAAAAATTTATTCCCTTAGAAAGTATTTTTTAGGATATTAGGAATATTTTTAGATTGACCCTCATTGAGTTACCTTTTTAACGGTATCTTGTTCACTCTTTAAAACCTTCAAACCAATTTACAATAAATTCAAAAAGTGGGATAGCGCGATGCTATCCCCCTATTTTCGGTTATGGTCAAAATTGAGTTGTTTTCCTGAGCTTCATCTTAAGACATTTGAATGTCACCATATTATCTTGATCAGCCATGAGAACATGCTTTGACCTCCCATAAGAACAAATTTTTTTTTTTACATCTTTAACATCCTCATTCATAATAATTTCTTTTATCAAAAAGCATCAAATTGCTCACTCATTTTCTAAATCACAAAGTTTTGTCAATTTAAGTTTTCTAACTCGACTTCTTTAAAGAGTGTCAAACATGTCACTTTCGAGGATACTCTAAACCTGACTTTTCGAGGGGATACTCTAATCCCATTTTTTCAAAATTGTTAAGATTTAAAAATCTTCATTTGTGAAAATTATTCGTCATCCTTGGGGATACTCCAACCCCATCTTTTCGAGGGGATACTTTAACCTTAACTTTCATCTACAATTAAAATTTTTTCTTCCCGAATTTCCATGAACGTGTTAAGAGTCAAGCCTATTTTTATTTAAAAAAACCTTATTCAATCAAGGAACCCAGATCTGTCTCAAAAATTATCGATTCGGTTATTCCCAGATGATCGATGCCAATTACGAGATAAATTTCAATAGTCCATCCATTCTTTATATCATTACATTGAATGGTTCATGTTATGTTACTTCATTCGTTGCCTTACTAACGTGATTTCTTTGTGATGATTATTTGCATTCACATTTTCAAGTAAAATCCAAAGGTCATTTTTATTAAAAATTTCTATATTCCCCATCTATATGAGGCGTATATGAGATTAAATCTTTTCATCAAAACCTGGATTTATATTTTTATAAAATTCATGCTAAAAGGGGCTTATATCAAAATTATGACTAGTTAAGATCGAAAAAATCAAAACTGAGATAAGACATAACTAGTAAGGTATCAATTTCAGGCGTCACGTAGAGGTTCATGCCTCATCATGCGTAACCAACTCTCAAACTCAAATGGCAAATCTTTATACCACATAAACCACGGGATCAATGTTTCGAGTTTCCTAACTCAAGACATAGGTTTATATAGGCATCCGATCATGCCTAGCCCAAAATGATCAATGGCGACTCCAAGCGTTGGCCACTTTGTGATAATCATCCAAGACCAATAAGATGAGCGATTCATCTTATGGTCCCTTTCACTATATCATGAGTCGAGAATCCATACTTTCTAATTCTCATCATGTTGCGAAGCAAAAGTCTTGGTCAAGAAGACATTTCTTAGTAAGAAAAATATTTTAAGTCTTATACACCCATAGATCCGCAAGGATCCACCCCGGGGTACGTTGCGATATTAGTAAATACCTTTCATTTTAAGGTTGGTTATGTCATTTTAATCTTAAATTTCCCATATAGTTTAGGAACATTTTTAGCATTTTATGCCATTTTGGGTCAAAATACAATTTTGAAATATTTAGAGACCTTTTAATAATTTTTATTATTTAGGTCACTTTTGCCATAGAGGTTGACCATTTAAGGTATGATTGTCACCTTACATGTTGTTATCGAGTCCTATAGGGTCACCAGGATAATTCCATTTCAAAGGTGCATTTTAGTAAATTTACTTTAGAACCAAGTCTTTTAGGATTATTGAAATATTTTCATGTTGAAATTGTATTTTAGGAATAGGTTCATCATTTCATGTTGTTATCGAGTCTTTTAGGATTTATTGGGACACTTTCATGTCAAAGGTACAATTTAGAGGGCATTTTAGCATTTTTATCTTAAAATCGAGTCCGTTAGAGTTGTGGGATACTGTCATGTCAAAGGTGTACTCTAGAGAGCATTTTGGTCTCTTTGACCAAATCCAAGTTTTTTGAGTTTGGCTTTGTACTTTTTGTCAAAATAAGTCTTAGAACGAGTTTGGATTATATTTTACAAAACCAAAATTTTTGAAAATCAAGATAATGTTTTCGAGTTAAAGTATTACATGGAATGTCTTTCAACATATGGGAGGGATTCGACAAATTATTTTACAATGAGATACCTTTCTCAAAAGAGCAAAATCAAGATTTTTTGAATTTCATGAATTATTTCTCTAGCTTCATTTAATGAGGTACGAGTGGCATTTTGAATTTAAAAATAATTTGAAAACCCGATTTTCTCAGATATAATAATAAATAAAATTTTGAAATATGGGATTTATAATTAAACACTGGATACCAAAATGGAATAAATATCAAGATTTAAATTAACATGTAATTAAGATATACCAATTTTTAGGTGTCATGAGAGAAATCATTCCTTACTCATGATTGTAACTGATTCCCAAGCCCTTTGACATGATTTCTGGTAAGCGTGGACCTAAGAGTTCATTTTCGAAGGTTTCATAACCCTTCAAATATGAATTTCGATAGATGATCAATCTTACCTAGCCAAAATAGATTAGTGGTGACTTTAAGATAAATTGTTGTCTCGTAACAATTATTTAGAGTTGAGTCGAGTAGGTAATTTATCACGATGACTCAATCCCTAAACATAAAAAATAAAATATATATAGGAAAGAGGGAACCTGCCTTTTCAGTTCGATGGGTGGAGATTCGCATCCCAGCTATGTTGTGACAGTATGGTATGGATGTGTGGGGTTTGTTTTGTTCTTATTTTTATTCTTACTAAATATTGAATTTTAGTCCCTAAAATAAGTTTCTATTTTTCCAATTAAATTAAGCTTTATGCATTTTGATTTGATAACTTATCTTTATGTGTACAAATACCATGATTACTTATTTTAGTTTGGACGAATTTAGGTCAAGTCAGTTAGGGTTTATAGTTTTTCTAAATTCATTTTTTTTGGACTCTATTCATTTCTAGTTTGGACTGTTTCGAGTGTGAGTTACATTGGATTCTAATATGTTTTACATCATTTTTTATTTAAAATACAATGCATGGGTTAGTTTTATCTATTTAAGTTATGTAGTAAGTGTTTTAATCTCATGCTCATATGTTATAATTATATTTTTTTATATTATTAATTTATTATGTAAATATTTAAATATACAAAATAAGATAAAATTATGAATTTATTAAAAATTTTATCTTTGGGTTTAAGAATCTTGGATATGAATTATTTATTAATAAAAAAATTATTTTATGTATTTAGTAATAATTGAAACAAATTTTAGAATTTATATTAATAAAAAATTATTTATTCTTTCAGATTTTATTCATAATTTTTTTTATAAAGTAGTTGATAGATTTTATTCAATATTTTAATAGAGGCTGCAATTAAAATTTTTTAATTGATTTAATAATAAACACTTATCATCAAATTATTTATTATATTGAAAGTTTATTTTATAACGTTGTTAATAAAAGTTTAAGTATTTTAGGAGGTTATTTTTTATTAAAAATAAAGATAATTTGTTATTGATTCCATTAATTAGAGTTATTATTATTTGAGGAAAGAATTTTTTATAAAGATAAATACATAGATACATAAAATATAACAGTTCTAATTACAATTAATGCTTTAACAACTACATATTAACATGAAATTTAAGAATCAATGGCTAATTAAATAAAAACAACTAATATTTAATAACAAACTATAAAGATAGATGTCATACAAAAATAGCAAATCTTGAAACACAAAAGTTTTCATTCTTTAATAAATTAGCATCATATCATTAAAGAAAAAAAAAAAGACAATTAGATATGAAGTACACGCAAAAATGAGGGTTGAATTTTGCCAAATAACTAGGTACATTAGAAGTTACCAGAATATTTGTTTACAGAGTCTACACTCTGGAACTTTCAGCAATAGATAAAAAAAAAACTTTTTGTGGTATATCCACAAAACCAACATGCGGGTAAAAATTTCATTAGTTGGTCTAAAATTAACTAACCAATCTTTTGTTTATTCACTTATATGCGTTGAATTATAAGTTTACCTAAAATTTAAAATAATTAAATATGATAGATTTATACTTTTATTTTTTATCTTCTCAAGTTTAAAAATCAAGAGTTGTAAAAAATCACTTTAAAAGATATAGTCCAATTTCCCACCCCCCCCCCAAAAAAAAAAAAACTTAAAAAGGCTTATAGATTAATGTTAGATTTTTTTTTTTGAATTTGAGATTTAGTGAGATAAAATGTAATTCTTAAGGATATTTATTTATTTATTTTTCTTTAAATGGATAATTTACACATTGATATAATATTTTAAAATTTTAACAATTGAGTATTTGGTTCAGTTGGTTAGTGCATGCTTTTCCTTCTATTGATTAAGCAGAGTTTGAGTCTAATTTTTCCCATATCTTTGTACGTTTGGTTTAAGAAAATAAAATTATTTTCTGCTTTTATTTTTATAATAGAGAACGCTTGAGAAAACTTGTTTGGTTGAAAAATAAAAAATACTTTTTGAAAAATAAAAACAAGTCAAAATCATAGAACAAAAAAAATTCATCATTTTCATTAAAAACACTTTGAAAAAAATGCAAAAAGTGACAAGGAAATTAAAAATATTTAATTATACATCAAGAAGACGTAAGGTTGAGCCATTAGATACATAAGAGTGATTTTTTCTTTTAATTTCTTGAATTGGCCCTAGATATTTTTGTTAGACCATTTTAAAATATGCAAGTAAGAATCAACCTCTTTAAGTTGTCATAAAATATTAAAAATAATATTAATATTCATGAAAACTATTTAAAAATTTTTATACAATTATAGTATAAAATTTACATTTAGACTTATATCAATTTAGAAGTCTAAATAGCATAATCTTTTTTTTACAAAATTGCATTTACAAGTAAAAATAACAATACTTATTAATTAATTTTTAATATATACAATATATAGTAAACAAATAAAAAATCAACATAAAGAATCGATCAAAAGGAGCTTGAAATTTATGAAATATTGACTATTTCTGTTAGTTAAATTCATATATATAAACCTTCAATCCTTTTTAAATTTGAAAATATATATAGTTACCCAAAAAGGTTTTTACTATTTTTATTTTTGAAAATATCTTTTCATTTTTTTAAATTAAATGCATTTTTAAAATTAAAAAATAGAAAACGAAAATTATTTTTTAAAAATGAAAATAGAAAATGAAAACAAAAAACCTTTTCCTAAACCAAACAGAAACATTTAGCTAAAAAAATTTTAAATTTTAATTAAATGCCTAATTAAAATTTAAAATCTCAATTTACCCACGTAGATGTATATGTCAGCAAAATATACATAGTCAAATGCCTTGATATATATATTATTTAATTTAAGTGTTTATATCTGAAAATAAAAATATTATTTATTTTTAAGTAAGATTTTGTTATGATATTATATTTTAAACGTATTAAACCAATATTTGTTAATATTACAAAGTTATGAAATTAATTTGTTAAAGATCATCAATAATTTTATTATAAATATAATATATTATAAATTAATCACATTTGTATTTAAAATAATTGATTTAATGAACTCAAATTTCAACATGTAATACATTATAATTTATGTCTTGCATATTTATAAATATAATTGTACATTCTAATAATTAAATCAAGATAGGTATATGACTATACTTAAAGAATAAATAAGAGTATAAGATTAAGATTTAAGAGATAATAAGACAATACAAAAAGAAGTATCACTAATTAATTATGGCTTAATTATTTGTTGTAGTTGTCTAATTTGAAATTAAAACTATTTTTTCTAAAAAATCATGATTAAAAATTACTTAATATATAGTATATATTTTAATATTTGAATAAATTTGAATAACAAATATTAAACAGTAGAAACTATTAAAGATTGTATGATTAAAAATTTATAAATATAATAATTTTATATACAATACAATTACTTGTCATGTGAATGATACATGATATATCAAATAATATCATGATTGGACTTAATTCAATTGTATAAATCAGGTTTAATTTTGAAAGAGTCTTTCCTTCTTAAATCATGTTGAGCTTCATTTCTTAATTAGATTGATGTTCAATAGATTTATTATGCTTAATTTTTTAATTCTTAAGTTACTGAGCTAGTTTTTTTTTTTTTACTATAGGGTTTTGAGGCCTAAAATAAGTTGGAACTAACTTTGGCCTATTACGAGCTTGCCCCATTTGCACCATATACAGTCGCTTGCAGTAGACCAATCCCCTAGCCATAACAAACCATCACCAAAGTTTGGTGAAGTACCATTAATTAATTATTACTCAATTATGGTTATAAGAATTTAATTTTAATTTAAAATTAAATTTTTTGTAAAATAATGATAAAAAATTACTTGATGTATACTCTTTATTTTAATATTAATAATATATATTTTTTCAATAGCACATATTAAAAAGTTATGAGTAATAAAAATGAGATGATTAATAATTTATGGACATGACTATTTTAAATATGATACAAATATATGATACTTGAATGACACATGATTCAAAAAACAATATCGTGATTGGATTTGATTCGATTATATAAATTAGATTTGGTTTTTAAGAGTCTTTTTTATTAAATTATGTTGGGCCTATTATGGACTTCCCCTATTTGTGGCCCTCATACTAGATCTATCTAATGGTCGAGTGCTGGACAAAAATTTAACAAATTTGGATTAGCTTAAATTATTATTTAATAATAAAAATATTTTTATTTAAATTTAATTATAAAAATAAAAAAAATAATATAAAAAAAGCTATTTATCCAAATTTGGGTAAAAGATGAAAAAAATAGGTTATGGTTTGACTTGGTCCATGGATAGATCTACTATATACTCACCTATAACAAGCCACTCCCTCGAGGCCTTGACCATGATAACACACAACTAGAGTTCGGAGAAATCTTGTGTTTTTTTATTATTTTAATATTACTTTTGACATAAGCTTTTGTAATAAAATGACTTTTTTAATTATATTTATATATTAAAATATATATTTGTTAGCATCAAGTATACAATATTATTTTGTTATGTATAATCAATTTGGTAAATAGTTCATTATAAAAATGTAGTAAAATTGATAATCAAAGTTTTTGCTTAATAAAAAGTTATTTAATTACAATGTGATCAATTTTATTTTTAGCATTAAATTTGAATTCAAGTCAGTTTTAGGTTGGTTTTTTTTCTAGTTCAAGGAATTTTGAATTTGGGTTATTTCGAACTTAAGTTAATTCAGGTTTGAGTTTTCTTAAATTTAGCTTTTGATTCTTAGGTCAAATTGGGTTTAGTTTTGATTTAGGTCTTGATTTTTAAAATAAATTTTTAAATTCGGGTTCATTTTGCAACATCAACTTACATTTGTAAAATGCATTTGAAAATTTTGCTATAAATAGAATTCTAACCGTATTAAATAAATAGTAAAAGGCATTTGAATTCAGAAGTTTTCTTTTATGGGTAGATGTTGTAGTTATTATTAAAGTAGTTCCTTAGTTATTATTTAAGGAATGTATCCTCAAAACAAGAATAACATAATTTATTATATCTTTTCTCCAACGCTCTGAAATGTTATAGCATGTTTATGCATCCTAATTTAATTTATTCACTTATTATAGCTTAGTAGTTTTTATCCTTGGCTTGTTTTTTAAGTCCCTGCAAGACATTTGACAAATAAATAAAGAAAATCATTTAATACATTAATAATGGAATTTAAACTGTAGATTTAGAAGAATGATTCGTATTCTTTAAAAATATAATAAAAAAATTTTTAAAATATGCGTTTGGCATGTAAATTTGATCGAATAGTAGAAAAAAGAACGGCCATAGATAAAGCCCAAAGGACAAAGTTTTCAAACGTATACTTTCAAATTTATTTTATTTTATTTTCCTCTTGAAATGTTTTGATTTTATTGTCCATGCTGGACACGAAAAATGTTATGTAAAATAGTGTGTGCCGGAAAAAAAAATCTACCATATTAGAATTTAAAATTAGAAGGGCTAAAATTTGAAACTGAAACGCCCGTCAGCCAATGAATTGTTAAAACATTTCCTTAGGGTTTTTTAACAGCACAAGATTGCTGTTCTTTTTTATTTAATCTTGAAAGTTGAGATGTATCATGCAAGGGCTATTGAAATATGGTTGTCAGCAAATAAAAATAATACTACTTCACTAGCTTTCGGCCTCGGGTTGGAGTTGCCCCATGAGAGCCATTGTTCGTTTTTCTAAAATCTAGCGGAAAGCAATAAAGATGAAAGGGATCAAACACCTAAATTCCTACCGGACAAAGAGCTTGGACCTCTAGCCTAGTCAAGGGTCCACAAAATCAGCAGCCCTGTGGAAAACGAAAACCGGGACCAGATTGAGACTGCAGTAATGGTGTTCTACGAATATCGATCTTGTCCATTTAGAGAAATGTCAAAAGCAAATAAACAACTTGTCAAGTCCACAAGGGTTGAGGGCATTCAATTCTGGTCATTGTCTCTGCCCCTACCAACAAAAGTAGCTCTCTAGCTGGTCTAGCCTAGTTTAAGCCAATTAATGAAACACTTTTAAATATTTTTATATATTAATTTTATATATTTATTTGAACATTTTAATTTATTAATATATAATTATAGTAAATAAATAAATAATTTGAAAACTTTAAACAATAAATTAAAAAGTAATGATTTAATTTAAAAGCTTTTAACTGAAAAATTAACAAAATGAAAAAAATGAAAAGTGTTAATTTTTTTAATTAAAGAAAAGGATGAAAGGGAAGAAGAACTCTCATTAGACGGTTGAATTTTTCGCTATAAATCCATGAGGGTCTAATCCACCAGGAGATGTGCATCCCGGAGGGAATGCTCCTCACCGCTCATGCTTTGACAAATGCCTGCTAAGCACGATTGGACGCTGCTATCACGTTGCACCAGATGTGCGTTGGATTCCATATGAGATATCTTTTTCAGTATCTCAACTTTTTAAACCTTGCCAGCCCCGATCTTGTTGAAGTGGTCATTTTTGTCTACTTATCTTAATTGGGTAAATGACACGTTGGTTGCATGCCTCTCGATTCTTTGAAATCATTCCTTAGCAAAACCTAGTTGTTCAAAGTTCAATTTATTAGAGATTAGATCAAATGTTATGCAATGAAGTTCAAAATTTTTGGCTATCAATGATAGGATCACGTGATTATAGCAATTACTCGTATGGTCAAGTAATGTCTTCTCTTTCTATCTTGTGATTTCATATTATTTCACCTCAAATAGATAAAATAACTTAAATTAGTCTATAGGACTATGCATGTGTTAAATTAGTCAATAGGAATATGCATGTGTCTTATTGACAATCTTTATTATTATCCTTTTATGGTTGCCGATGAATAGATAATCAATATATGGGTTAATGAATGGATAAATGAATGAATGTATTTATTGCATGAATTGGATGCCAAGCGATTGGTAAATATAAAAAATGAATAGTATTATAGAGGCAAGAATCTAAAGAGTTCAAGTCATGATTTAACACTACTGTTTTGCTGACCAAAATTCACCAATTTATCCATTATGCAAAAACATATTTACAAGATTCAAAAGTAAAAGTAGTCGAAAAAGATTGCTTTTACAAGTACGTAAAAATTATGAATGCATGAGAATATAAAAATGTGAACTTTACAGATGTAGAAAGAAATGCATGAATGTATTCACAAGTTTTCATAGGATATGTATGTCATGCCAAAGAAAAAAAGATCCTCCATAATATAACAAATTAATGTGCGAAACAAATAAAAGTAAAATTTATCATAGTAACACAATATACTCTTATTAATATCAAGAATATCAAATTACAAGAGTAAAAGGCTAGAAGTGTTCCTCCATATGTATCTAATTTTGTATCCTTTAAAACTGGGTACTACTTCAACTAGGTGAAGCCTCTATAGTTTATCACATAAGGTTCAGATTAGATATCTGAATAGGTTCTCAAATTATTCCCTAAATCCAGTGAGATACCTTAATCCTTACCTATTATGGGTATATATCAGAAAGGTTTTAATTTGAGTGGGAGTAACTTCTATGCCTGTAACAAGGCTAAAACCTTCGACATGCATAGGCATTTACACTCGGTAGGCTTTTCACTAGCCCAGACAAAGGCCAATGCCTTAGAAGGTGGAGCTACTTCACCTTTCCTAAAATATTGGTTACCTATGCCCCATTCATATACCTAGAAGAAAATCTAATGCATATGCATGTGCACCACATGTGGGGGAACAACTTACCTTTTATGACTTGACTCATTTAAAAATAATAAAAACCCTATCCTAAATTCCCCTAAAAAATAATGTTGCAAAGAAAATAATAGAGTTAGTAAAAAAATCTATACCAAAATTTGATAAAATAAAAGCTTTTATTTTCAAAATTCCAAAATTATAATTAAATACTGATTGAAACTGAATTTAATCAAAATTTATTTAATACGCAAGTAATTTTAAGCCTGACCCTTTAACCTGTCCCCAATGGAGTCGCCAAGCTGTTGCAACATGGCTCAAATACGAATTCTAACTAGCCTAAAGTAAAATGGCATATGTACCCCTCGTTTTTTTTTATATATATATATCTCCATATCATTATGTTTTATTTGCAGGGGCCATATTATTATTTTATTATTCTTTTTGCTTCTCATTTGGGAACTAAGTTGTCAAGATGAATCACTCACTTAACTTAATCCTAAATAGTCGTTATGAAATGATCATTTATTTTGGAGTCGCCAGCACTCTCTTTTGGGTAGGTGAGATTGGTTACCTATCAGAGTTTATATTTTAAGGGTTATGAAACCTTTAAAACAAACTATAAGGTCCGCACTCATACCAAAGATCGCTTGAAAAGGTAAGGGAGTCATTATAATCACAAGTAAAGATTGACTTTCTTATGATGCCCGATAATCGATACCTTATTAAGAATGTTAATTCTGATTTTTATTTTTATTCAATTTCACTATTCGATATTTCATTATAATTCCCACATGTCAAAATTTTCATGAAATAAATTTATTATTCGGTATAAGAAAATCAAGTTTTTAATATTTTTGAATATCAAAATATTTTCTTGACTCTTCTAGAGAACCCAAAGAACATGAAGGTTGTTATCATTCTTTTTCATAACTTGTTGAAAAACCAATGGAATACAAAAGGTTTTAAGAAATCAAAGTATCTTTTGTAACCCGCAGAAGAGTTGGAGGAATAAAAAGGGTTTTATTTTTTCAAAATTCTAAAAATCTCGATTTTTATTTTTTTGAAAAAAATATCTTGTTATTAAAATAATCCATGCAACCTCTCTCATATACTGGAAGAAATTTCATGTACTATTTTAACATTAGAGACATTGCCTTGATTTTATAAAAATTCTAAATTTATTTAAGTAATAATATAAAAATTCCATATGATTTGGTTTAGCTAAAATGTACTAAATTTAACTTTAAGGATCCTAATTTGGTCAAAATGACCAACATGTCCTCTAGAGTACATTTTTGATGTAAAAGTATCTCGGTGACTTTAAAAGAGTCAGCTATAAAATAAATTAATGCAATGTCCCTAAGGTGTACCTTCAACATAGAAACATCCCAGCAAGCCTAAAGGACTTAACAACTTTAAGAAAGATGAACCTAACCTTATTATGCACCTTTGACGTAAAAGCAGTGGTTATAAAGGACTTGGTTCTAATACAAATTACTAAAATATCCTTAAAGTGTATCTTTGACATATAAATATCTCAATAACCTAGAGGACTCGATAACTTCATAAACAAACAAACCTATTCCGACTGTAACCTTCAAAACAAAAATATCCTAATAATCACGTAAAACTCGATTATAGGAAAATTACTAAGATACCCCTAAGGTTTACCTTCCGTGTATAAGTATCTCGATAACCCTGGAGGACTTAATAACATTTTAAATGGGAAAACTTTTGTACACCTTTGACATATAAGTATCCTGATGACTATAAAGGACTTAATTCTAAAATAAATGACTAAAATTTCTTTAAGGAGTAACTTCACATATAATTATCCTAGTACCCTAAAAGATTCTAAAACTTTATAGACAAACAAATCTATTCTTTCTGTACACTTTCTACGTAAAAGCATCTCAATGATCACATAGGACTTAGTTTTGACCTAAATTACTATAATATCCCTAAGGTGTACCCTCGACATAAAAATATCTTAGTAACCCTAAGGGACTCGATAACTTCATAAACAAACAAACCTATTCCTAGTGTACACCTTCAACATAAAAGTATCTCAGTGATCACATAGGACTTGGTTCTAATATAAATTACTAAAATGTCTCTAAGGTCTACCTTTGACATAGAAGTATCCCAATAACCCTAAGAGACTTAATACCTTTATAAAAATAAATCTATCCCTATTGTGCACCTTCGACATATAAGTGTTCCAATAATAATAAAGGATTCAGTTCAAGGGTAAATTACTAAAATGGCTCTAACATATACCTTGGTAACATAAAAGACTCAGTAGTGGTATGAGATGATAATTATATCCTCCATGGGTAACTTGGACATTAAAAAGTTATCTAAAATGCAAAAATTACTAATAAGTCCCTAAAATTTTCAAAATGCATTGTACCCCCACCGAAAAACCAAAAGAATATGAAAAGTTTTAATAATTTCTACACCCCTCTAGAGGACCAGAGAAATGCTAAAAATATTTTTAAAATATCAATATATTTCATTAACCCTAAAATGCAAGGTTTTACAAAATAATACCTAAAATTTTTTAACTTGGTAATTTAGTCCCTACACAGAATAAACTCATAATTAAACACAAAATTCATCTAAAAAAATCATGGAAATTATGTCAAAAATCATATAATAAATTTGGCCAAACCTTACAGCCTTTTTGTTGGTTTGAATGAAAAGCTTTGATCACTTAAGCCGCCCTCTCAGGTTTTCAACTTAAGGTAGTTTTCTCTTTTTTTTTTGTTTTGTTTTGTGTTTTTTTCCCTGCATCTCTGAGCATACTATCTAAAACTCTCGAAAGATTTCTTTTCTTTGTTTATGAGATAAAGACAATCCGAAACCCAATCAGACACATGCTTATACTATTCAAGGAATATGTATGCCACGTTAGCGTATGTCTGAGTTCTTATAGGATCAAGTCTTGTATACCATCTGAGGGTTGCCCAGTCATACTATCTTAGAAGTAATGGATTAGTAGCTTCTTGTTCTCTTCATGTCCTACCATTTTATGATAGTACATGTGAAGATGGGTCGTAGGGTCAGTAGTCCTATTGTATTTTTCAAAATCAGGCACTTTAAACTTGGGCGAGATGATGAGGCTTGAAATTATTCCTAATTGCATCTATGATTCCAAATTTGTTACTTCCTTCAATAGCTCAAAAACTTTTCTCTAATGAGTGATACTTGTCTAAGTCCTCATCATTTTTTGAGGGCATCTTTGATTTCTTTTGCTCTATTTGCTCATCTAGGTCCGAGACTCTAGGCCTTAATGGTGAAGAGCCTGTTCCTTGAAATCCTTAAACTAAGTGGGACACTATTGCAAGATTGATATAAATAAATGGCTAAGCTGGTGAGATGTTCATTGTTAGAGGGTGTTGCCCATGTAGTGCCCCTTCTTGAACGTTGTGGCTTCAGTTCCACCATTTAAATTACTTTCAGGGTGGGTCAGTTCTTTCCCCATATCGACTATGTTCATCTGCCCTTTTTCCTTCAATGCATTTGGACAGCAACTTAGTTAGCTATATGATTTGTGCTTGAAGTTTCTTATTCTTACAAAGTGCCTACTCTTAGGACTCTCTATACATGAGTTCAAGTCTTTCAATTGGGGCTTGATGATCATTTTCAATCGTTTTCCTTCGATTACAAGTGTTGTACGTATGGTGAACTATAGATTCTGTGTTTTGAATCACCTTTACTTTAAATTATTTCTGGATTTGGCATTTATGATAAGTTCATGCATATTGACGCAATGAGAATAAATATGCGATCATGAAAATAAATGAATAAATAAAATTATAAAAGAATTACATTAGTCATGCAAATGCGAAAAGGACAATTGGGTTAAAAGGTAGCTCTACCAATAGCATCTTTCATTAAAGCGATAAAATGTTTATTTTTGGATTTGGCTTTTATGATAAGTTCATGCATATTGAAGTAATGAGAATAAATATACAATCATGTAAATAAATGAATAAATAAAATTATAAAAGAATTACATTAGTCATGCAAATGCGAAAAGGACAATTGGGTTAAGAGGTAGCTCTAACAATAGCATCTTTCATTAAAGCGATAAAATGTCCCGATTACATATGACTATATTCAAAAATGCTTGACATAATTGTATTGTCTAATTACATCATCCAAGAAATACAACAAATCTTGCTCATGGGCTTTAATAGACAAGATATCACATGTCAGGGATTGGGCTACATCCATCATGTCCTCGACCTCTAATTGAGCTGCCTGGATCAGTTTCATGAGATAGCGATGATAGTCCTGCTAGTTTTGGTGTGCATGATCAACCACTTAAGGCCATATTTGCTTTCACTGTTTAGAGGCTTTCACTAGAATGTCGACTCGATCTTGATGAGCTTGAAGAAACTATTCTAAGTCTTGAATTGTGAGTGTTAGAACTCCATTTTTAGCCTAGTTTGCTCTTAAATCCCAGACTCGAGCCTTTAATTGTTCATTCCTCTTTCGATAAGTTGATGCAAGAGCCTAGGTTCTAAGAAGCTTTTCCCTATTAGCCTTAGCAGCTTCTCTTCATTGGTATAGTTCTTTCTCGAGAGTAGTAATTTCTATCCTCCACTCGACCGATGACTTTCAAAGTCTTCAAGACTTGCTTGCTTTATTAAGGTCCACATAGTCTCTTTTCAAGCTCTCAAAATCCTCCCTGAAGTAGTTTTTCTCCTTGATAGCCCTGCTCATCTCACCACCCTTAAAGTAAATGTCCATTTTCATTTGACTATTTTCCTCTTTTAATTGAATAATCTCTTTAGTAAAGGTTGCCATTTCTTGTTTGAACTCTCGCCTGAGCAATTCAATCTCGGTAGAAAATTTATCAATTGGTATTTGTGATGTCTCGATACCAGATAAGGGTATGGTGTCAGTAATTTAACGGATCCTCCATTCATCATATCCTGGGGTCATACTACTCCCTTTCCAATATCTTTCCACGTAGTAGGTTTATTTCCATGCATGAAAGGCTAGCTGAACTTTTGACTTGTAGTCGGGCTCACCATAGTCGAAATCCCATGACTCTAAGTCTTAGACGAAGGGGATGAATTAATGGCATTGGAATTATTGAAGAACTAAAAGAGGGACATAGCTAGCACCTCCCCATAATCCCATAAGTGGCACATAACTGTAATCCCTACACCGGTATATGATCGTTTGTGGGAAAAACTAATAGGCCTTCCATGTTACCTCCTTCCCTTTAAGGTTCCATAATTTTTGGACCCATTGCTCTTTAGATTTGTCTTGGGACCATTCCTTTTCAAGTACCTTGGAGATAGGGCTAAAGTTGGGTAAGAAACAATATGATGTCCTACTTTCTTCAGGGCTAAAGTGACTAAAGAGCCAAATATGAAAGAGTCATGCACATTCAATGAATCAGCCCTGTACCCATTTTCTTACAAAAATTAAGAGCTTGAATAGTTTTAGCGATGATGGCCAGTGCAGGATTATTGTTGCAATATAAATGAGAAAAGACCTCTGCTACCGTTGCTTCGACATACCTAATGTCTTTGGGAATATAACCAAACCATAAATTGCCAAAGCATAGATATCTTGGATTTTTTGGATGTCAACGGTACTCGCCATTGCTTCTTTCAAACTAGCCCATGGGATGCATTCATTATTCCCCTTCGTTTTGATATGACTCTCAATCTAGGACTCCATTGTCCTAAGAATTTAAGCTAATCTTGTCTTGAAGGTTGGAGGATTCAATGTTTTATAGTATATTTTGTTAACCTTTGCCCTCTCAATATTGAGTAATGCAGTGCATTCATCAACCATGGGGACCAAACTTTTATGATTGAAAGTGAAACATTAGTATGCTAGATTCTAAAACTAAGAGGCCGCTTATAACAAATCAACATCCAAGCGAGCTTAAAGTAGAAAAGCAATGTCTATGTATATCTTAGTGAATGATTCCCTTTCAGTATTGTCCCAATTAATCTATATACCCCGATTTTAGAACATCCCTATCTTTACATTGCTGGCACTTCGACCATGCTCAAACTTTTTAAAAGGGTTTTAGCTCTAAAGTGGATTATTGCTCCATGATAGATGCCCTTTGGTGAACACTGATCCACTAGGGCTAATTGTCCCATAATAATAGTAATTATGATAAAATGATGCATGGTGGAAAAGAAAAGTAAAAAGAGAACAAGTTATTAACCAATACTAAATAATAGGCAAAAGATAAAAATTGGAAAGAATCATAAAATTTGCCCCGAGAATAGGCGGTACGATACCTAGGTGCAGATAAGATGATCATAAATGTTAAGACATTGAATAGGCAGCACACCGACATACACGTATTAAAATTGCCTCTTCATGAAGTAACGTGATACCTAGCGAGGATTAAAACTGACCATCTAAATGATGACCACGTGCTAAGTTGTCTTTCAGGCAGCATGGCAGCTTATCTTGGTCAGATATGACTATTTCAAGATGGCATTATAGGTAATGGCATTCACTTGTACTTGCCCACTTATTAAAAAAGATTTGCCATTAAACATAATGACATATCCTAAAAGAATGACCATGAAAATAAAAAGACAAATGTGGGTGACAATGTTCACTCATCATCGCCCATGTAACCATGGTATATAGGAATAAAGGTAAGAAATGTTTCCCTGAGTGACTCTAATCTTTAGGTTATTCTAGAGCATCTGATACCGTTTTTAACATGATTTAGCTCATAGGGTCCACTACATGGGTTTAAGTCAAAGCCTATTTCAGTATTCAAATCGCTTTTCCGTCCAATAAGAATAGTCGAGGCACCTAATCCTAGGCCTATCGTGGGTTTGGCAGAACGAGTCCAATTCGGTGGATGTATTTCCCTATGCAAGTGTGGAAGGGTACTCACGAGAGATATAGATAATTTACATCTTGGAAGGTCTTGCCATGCCTCTGCAGAGGGTTACTCATGAAGGTGGATGGCTCATTTTCTCCTAATAACTAGGATACTAACCACACCATGGTGTATGGTAGGAATCTAGAGCAAATGCAAGTGCATGGTGTGTGCTGAGGAAACAATCAAACCTTCTTGTTTCTCTCCCATATTACCATATTTATTCAAATCAATATTTAATCTGGCACTAATAATCCCAAACAATCACAAGAGAAAAGCATAAATAATAGAGATTAGTAGGCAAAAATAAAAGATAATTATATCTAAATAATTATGGATACCAAAAAACTGAGAACCGAGTGAGAAATAGCTAGTTTTAGGCCTAACTTTCTATGTTCCCTAGTGAAGTCACCAATCTGTCACTACATGCCTGACCTTTAAAACTTCAGATGATCCAAAGAGCATAGCGTGCTCGAATTAAAATAAATGATAGCTGGTTATGGTCGAGCCTTTGAGTTATCCCATGATCAGGATTTGGATTAGGCATAATAAGGGGGAGGAAAGAGAAAAGATCGTTGGGCGAATCGCTCATCCAACTAGTCTCAGATGTCCATCACGAAGTGGCCCTAAACTTGAAGTCGCCACCGATCATTTTAAGCTAGGCAAGATCGGACGCCCATTGAAAACAATATTTTGAGTTACAAAACTTGAGACATCATTTTCAAGGTCTACAAAGTCCAAAGATTTCTTGGTTGGGATCGAGAGTTGGTTAGCGTGGAGAAGAACTAGCACCCCTATGACGCCCGAAATTGGTACCTACTATGCCTCACATTGGTCTTAGTTAAATCAGTTCCATTTGGTCTCTATTTAGATATAATCCTCTTTAATGCATGAAGTTTTGGAAAATGGAAATTCGGGTTTTTTAAAGTAAATTAGATAACCTATGCACCTCAAAGATGTGATGAACATAGGGATTTTTGTGAAAATGATGTCCGGATTGGATTTTAAAAAATTGGATGTTTATATAAGGCACTAGAGATAAAACACTAAACATCACCTTGTAAATTTTATTAGAAAGAATTTTCAATATGGATGCACAATAATCACTGCAAAAGGAAACAAGTTAGTAAGGCAAAAAATAAGAAATATTATAATATTGTAGACACCTTATTTTGTCCGAGCTAATTTTTTCAGCAACCTAGGGCATGGAAGTAAGAGGGGGTGATGATCGTCGCCCGAAAAAAAGTATTTTTAAGGGAGTCAAAAAGACCTATGGATCATATCAAAGATAAATGCAAAGATGTGGCATCAAAGGATATAGTTCAAGGTGTCCGAGGATAAAAGATATGAGAAAATTCATAATTTTCCTTGAGTGTATCTATACATGATTCTCATGTATCGATACAATGCTCCAATGATCCAAAAATTTGAAATGTCCCCATTTGTATCGATACAACATGTGAATGCATTGATACATAAGCTTATGCATCGATACAAGAGTTCATGTATCCATACTAGGCCGTGCCAAGGCCAAAACGTGCATTCTGTAAAGAAATGTATCGATACATATCAACATGTATCGATACAATGGTTTATAGTATCGATACAATGATCACTGCATTGATGCAA
Source organism: Adansonia rubrostipa (assembly GCA_038381775.1). Taxonomy (NCBI): domain Eukaryota; kingdom Viridiplantae; phylum Streptophyta; class Magnoliopsida; order Malvales; family Malvaceae; genus Adansonia; species Adansonia rubrostipa. The sequence continues at coordinate 68,393 of JBBYHM010255761.1, read as the reverse complement.
TGTTCATTGCATCGATATATTCAAGATTTTTGGTCAAATGTATCGATACATTCTATAATGTATCGATACATACAGGCCATTTTCCATGGTCCAGGCATTTTTGACTCATCCACCATTGATCAAAAACTTAATTTTAACTCGTTTCTTTGCATCAGAAAAGATCAAAACCCATATCAGATTATGAATTTGGACTTTTGAACTAATCAAAACATTTTTTGAAGTCTAAATTAGATTAAAAAGGTTCATATCACATGATCACCCTACTCCTCCCTAGTTTATTGACTAATATCACCATCAGCCACCCTATTTGCTGGAAAATCATTTTAGCATTTAAACCAGCCACCTTATGTCTATCACATTGGTAGTAAGTTACTCCCTACAGCCACTCTATAGCCACCAAGCTAACATCACTTTGTCTCCTTTTAGAAATAACCAAAAACACCTCCAATTTGACTTTAAAATGCTAGTATAAGTAAACCATTTATATCTCAGCTAAGTGATCCTTAGATTCCAACTTGTTTTAGCTTCCAAAAACACATTTACATATCAAGAAAACCAAATCCCGTAGCTCTTCACTCAGCACCCAAAAATAGCCCCAAAATAGTCACTTTTAACCATTACACATTGTGAAAACCACCCTCATCCAACCAAAACCAAAGCCCCATTGTTTCTTTCTTTTTCTTGCTTATTAACAACAAGGAAAAGAGGAAAATTGAGGCCATCTCATATTGCTCCAACTATTTTGCCAAAAATTAAAGTTTTGTTGGTATAACTTCTTACTTTATCACTTTCATTTTTTGTTTTTCAACATTTCATCATTTTAGTGAGATCTCCATGTTTCCATCACCCTTTTAGGATTTTCTTGCATTATTGTGGTCTTTGGTTGTGGTAGTTTAGGATTTGGATGCCTTAATGCCCTTTCGATATGCAAAATGCCTTATTTCATCCTCATTATTTTGATAGCTCTTGCTCATGCATTTTATGCCTTTTCTATGCATCTTGTTATGATTAATCCATGTATGAATCCTTAGCCTAGCATAATTCAAGCATGTTTATATTTTATCATGAATCATTGTCATTTTCAACATGCTTCACTCCATGAGATGTGTGCATAATACCTTTTTTGTTAAGAGCATTGGTAAAGTTTGCATCCCCATTTATGTTTTGTGCCATCCCTTTGTATGTTTATTGTCTTTTCCTTGTCTAAATACATGTTTGATGGCTATGAAAAATTGATTTTCAAAACCTCCTTAAGCCAAGCATGCTAACCTCAACCAATGAGGATTAGCATGAACCTAACATTTTCCTTAAAGTTAGCAAAATATTTTAGGAAAATTAAGTTTTCCAAATCTGGAATCTTACTTAAATGAGCTCAAATCTTCTGATGTTGCAATGAAAATGGCTATACACTTGTTCTCGAAATGTTTGTGCCTTGTTTTTGAGTCAAAACCTTGAATGGTATGATCAATGGGCTATTTCATTAGCCCAAATTTCTCCAGGGCTATGCAAATGAGTTCGAGATGCTCATGCCACTCTTTCCCTTTGGTCATGGACGTTCAAATGTCGATGACTCAAGTTTGGACCTGTAAACATAAAGAAAATAAGAAATATTCTCTGTTTTGCTTTGTCCCCTGCTCATAGCATCACTGTTACAAATTAAAAAATCACTTTAAAATCCCAAAAAAAATTTCATGAATTTTATGATATTTTTCTCTCAAAGTGTGTCAACTATCCTTAAAATAATGTCTTTTTCAACCCGGGATCGTTTCGGATAAGAGAGTTATGATTTTTCAAATCTAAATTGTCTAGAACCCCTAGAATTAATAACATGTATTCGGATCGAGCCTTTCAGGCCCACTAAATGATTTTTGCAAAATTTTCAAACATTTTTCCTAAAAGACCCATGGAATTCCCTTTTTAGAAAGGGTATCACTTATAATTTTTTTATACCAAACAAGATTGGGGTGATTTTTCAAATTTTGATACACCTTGTCCCTCGTATGCTCTGCCAGCAGCGTAATTAATCTGAACTTGAAAATTTATTCCCCAAAAAGTGACTTTTTGGAATATTGGGAATATTTTTAGATTGATCCTCGTTGAGTTACCTTTTTAATGGTATCTTATCTACCATCTAAGGCCTTCAAACCAATTTAGAATAAATTCAAAAAGTGGGATAGCGTACTACTATCCTTTGTTTTTGGTTATAACCAAAATTGAGTTGTTTTTTGAGCTTTATCTTGAGACATTCTAATTCACCATATCACCCCGACCGGCCTTGAAAACATGCTTTGACCTCCTATATGCTTGTATCAAGGCACAAACATAGTTTACATCTTTACCCTCCTCATTCACAATAATTTCTTTTGCCAAAAATGGTCAAAATGCTCACTCATTTTCTAAATTACAGTCAACTTAAGTTTTTCAACTTGACTTCTTTAAAGAGTGTCAGATATGTAACTTTTGGGGATACTCTAACCCTGCTTTTCAAAATTATCAAGATTTAAAAATCTTCCTTTGTCAAAATTATTTATCATTCATGGGGATACTCTAACCCCTTCTTTTTGAGGCTAGACTCCAACCTCGTTTTCCAAAATTGTTAAGATTTAAAAATCTTCCTTTGTCAAAATTATTTTTAATCCATGGGGATAATCTAATGCGATCTTTTTGAGGGGATACTCTAACCCTGTCTTTCAACTATAATTAAATTTTTTTGCTTCCTGGACTTCCATGAATGTGTCAAACAAACCTCATTCAATCAAAATACCCAGATACATCTTGAAAATTGTTGATTTGGTTATTCCCAGATAATTAATGCCAATTGCAGGATAAATTCCAATAATCCATCCTTTTTCTTTATCATTACATTGAATGATCCATGTTATGTTACTTAATTTGTTGCCTTACTAACGTGATTTCTTCGTGATGATTATTTGCATTCATGTTTTCCAATCATTTCAAATAAAATTAAAGGTAATGTTTTGCATGGGTATCTCTCCAGTGCCCAAAGGGAAACATTCCATTTTTAAAGTAAAATCCAAAGGTCATTTTTATTGAAAATCTCTATATTCCCCATCTCTCCGAGGTGTGTATAAGATTTAATCTTTTCATCAAAACCCATATTCATATTTTTATAAAATTCATGCATTAAAAGGGGGCTATATCAAAATAGTGACGAGTTAAGATCGAAAAAATCAAAATTGAGATAAGACATAGCTAATAAGGTACCAATTTTAAGCATCAGAAGAGGTTCGTATCTCATCGTGCGTAGCAACTCTCAAACCTAAATGATGAATCTGTGTACTACGTAGACCACGGGATCGATGTTTTGAGTTTTACCTCAAAACATCGGTTTCAATAGGCATCTGATCATGCCTAGCCCAAAAGATTAGTGGTGACTCCATACATTGGCCATTTCATGATGGTCATCCGAGATTAATAAGATGAGCGATTCGTCTTATGGTCCCTTTCACTATATCACTAGTCGAGAATTCATACATTCTCGTTCTCATCACATCATGAAAGAAAAGTCTCGATTAAGAAGACATTTCCAAGTCAAAAAAATATTTTGTCATACGCACCTATAGATCCACAAAAATCCACCCTGAGGCACGTTGCGATAGCTTGGGGACTCCATTTGGGAACGTATAGAGAGTTAGGCCAATAACTAGCTGTGTCTTGCTAGGTTTTCGATTCTTTCGATCTTCGATCATTATTTAACTATGACCTTTTTTTTTTCATTTTATCACCTAATATTTTGTTTGGCATGATTTTCAGGATTGTCTTATTTTTGAATAATCATCAGTTTAATAAAAATGGTAATATGAGAGTAAGCAAAAAAAATTTTGATTGTTTCCCTGTCACACAACTGCACACTTACATATGCATTAGAGTCTCACCAAACTCCATGGTGAGGTTATAACCCAATAATTAGGAGGAAGTGAGCTATATGCCTTTTGAGTAACCCTCCGCACAGGCATAGCAATAACTTTTCGGATGTAAATTACTATGTCTCTTATGAGTAACCCTCCGCATTTGCATAGGAAATATATCCAATGGATCAAACTCATTCTGCCAATCCCACGATGGGTCTAGGATCGGGGTCCCTCGACTACTCTTACCGGATAGAAGAGTAATTCGGATACCTATTTAAGCATCAACTTAAACCTCATATAGTGAGCCCTACGAGTTAAACCATGTCAAACAATATTGAAATGCTATTAGAATACCCAGAGAATACGACCACCCAGGGAAACATTCCTAACCTTTACTCCTAATTACCATAATTATGTAGGTGAAAATGAGTATACAATTGTCACCTGCATCTGCATTTTTATCATTTTTCAAGACATGCCATTGTGCCGCCCGAATAATGGCTAACCTTTGTATAAATAAGTGATGGTGAACAAAAACCATCATTCACAATTTCTTATACTATAAGCAGTTATACTATTCAAGTCATGGCTTAACGCATAATTGCACTAGTGGTGATAAATGAATATTACTACTGGTCAGTTATTTTCCATCAAAATAAGATATTGCATCACTTCATGAAGGGCAGATTGCATCCTAGCATCTTGAAATGCTGCCCGTTTCTCGTCTCATAAACTTGGTTAAGATGTTATGAAATTTTTGTTTTGATGTTCTTAAATTCTTTATTTCCTTACATTTGTCTCCTATATTTTCCACTAACTTATTTTCCCTTTGTTTGTGTTACGGTGCATGCATTATCTCATCATAACCATCATGATTATCATCATTTTGGGACAATTATTTTGGTTCGGTGTTCAGCAAGGGGCATCATTTATGGAGCAACAGCTTATCTCCACTTTCAAGTCCTTTGAAAACATCATAACATGGTTAGAAGGTCACCAACGTCAAGACAGGGACATCCTAAAGCTCGACTAAATCTCAAAAATGTATGAAGAGGTCAATATCGATTTTCGTCAAAATGATTGTTGAGAATTGAAGCACATTTGGGATAGTTGGGATTACAACGAGAAAGAAGCCTTCACTAAAAAGTATGAGGATATAGCTCTCTTACTTCGAGTTCAGTTAGATGATGGCTTGTTGCAAGCAGTGACTATTTTAGAATTTGGCTTACTGAGGTTTCACCTTTAGCCAACAAGATTTAGTCCCTACCATGGATGAGTACACAGCTCTGGTCAATGTAGAAAAGGCTAAGTCAGACTGGATTTACTGTAAAGCACTAACGCCTTCTTTGTTCAAGAAAAGGTTGAGGCAAATTCTTGGAGCCACAAAAGCATGGGTTCATAGTCACATCAAAGTAAAAGGGAGAACCGAATGCATCTCTTGGGCCAGCTTGAAAGTGACCATGGTAAATCTTTCTAACCAAAAAAAAGTTCAAGATGTCTATGCTTTGGCAATTTACAAGCTCATCATGTTCTCGAAGACTTTGGGTTATATAGATGTGGTAGTTACAGATTTGTTTTCTCGCCTATGTTGCGACATCAACCCTCTTCCACCATCATCACTGAAACCATCTGCGCCCTTAGCTTTTGTAAAAGAACAAGAACATAAAGGTTCATCGGGTGTGCCCTATTGTTCCAGATATGGGTCCTAGGTCATCTCTATGTTAGGAAAGGGAGAGCCAGGAAAATTTTTTTCTTCAAGATAAGTCCTCTTCCTATGACATTAAAGGAAGAATGTCATCAAGATAAGATAGAAAAGCATTGGGTCAAGGAATTACGAAACATCAAGGAGCAAGAAATCACATAGAGAGGCCCATGGGTGTTCCCTCAATCAATTGTGCACAAATGTGGAGACTACACTTATGTACCACTCCTAGGATTATAGGGAAATACTAGTTATGCTTCTCTATTGGTATTGCATTAGTTCCAGTGCCAGCAATTCATCCCGTTCTTCAAAGATTTAGGACATTGAAATTTTAAATACGGAGAGCCAAATTATAAGGTATAAGTCTAGTTAGCTTTCCAAGCCTAAAAGAAGGTCCATTGTATGGAAAGACACTGGAGAGAAAGCCTCACCACTCCTGGATATGAAGAATGGAGACTCTGCCGTATCAACGATCCATTATCACCACCCAACTCTTGGATACTACAAATCCCAATAGAGGAACCACCTTCTGAGATCGAGCTACTTAGGAAGGAGTTGGTACAAGAAATGGCATCCTCTGATATAGATATCTCTCAAATTAAGGAGGAAAAGGGCTAGTTAGAGATGGATATCTATTTTAGGAGTGATGGAATGGATCGAGTCGTTAAAAAAAAGGGATTGTTTCAAAGATGACTTTGAAAGTCTAACCAAGGATTATGTGACGCTTTAAAAAGCTAACAAGTTCCAACGTATTGGCAAGACATCAGTCGAATAGGAAGCGAAAGTTGCCACTCTCAATCGCGAGCTGAATCAGCAAAAAGAGGAAATCAAAACCAGTAAAGAAAAGTTCATGAAGGCACGTGCTGTTGCTTCTGCCTACCAACAAAGGAATCAATGACTCAAGGCCCAAATGTGAGATGTGAGATGCGAGAGTCGCTAGGGTTGAAGATGAAACCCTTACTCACAGAATCCAAGAGTTAGAACAGTATCTTTAGGTTCATCAAGGTCATATCAATGAACTAACAAGGGCTTTCGAGCAGCGTGAACTAGATTGGCAAGCGACAATCGACCAAGCACGTCTAAATTACCAAGAACATCAGCACTTCACTGAACAAGTTCAGATGGCTCAACAAGAGGCGGATAACATGATTGAAGTAGCTCGACCCATAAGGTGAGACATCGTACCTATTGGAGATCTTGAGCAACAACTTTTGGGTTTTCTTGATCATGTGATTACATAATGTAATCACGTTAGATACTTTTAGATGTAATCATGCCGTAAAAGAAAAAAACCCTTTTGTGACTCTATGAATGATGTTATTGACGAAGTTATTCCATGAATCAATTATCTCTAATGCATATGCACATTTAATTTCACCATTTTTCATTACACTCGCATCAATCATTCATTATCTTAACTCATCATTGCATCATAAATGCGCATCATTTTTAAATAAAATTCGAGATTAATCAGAAACACAGAACCTTAAATCACGCACTGTTACAATACATGATGCCGTAAGCAAATCATGAAAAATGATCATGAAGTTTGTATTGAGCGACTTAAGCTAATGGTTAAGGAATCATAGGACCAAATGCTCCGTAAGCAAGGCAAAAATGCAAACTCAAATTGCGAGACTTATGGAGCTAATGACAGTCTTTGTGAAAGAAAAAAGGCAAGCCAGCACTGCCAACACGAGGAATAATCCTTCCAGCACTGAAAGTTCCCTTACCAATAATCCAGAATCGCCTAAGGGGAAACTAGAAGAACAATAACCCATTCTTGCACTTATCGCTCAGGCTCTGCCAGTCATCTACCTAAATCCCATTGCGGTAGGTCAATTCATTCCCGGTACTCAATGGGTAAATGCAGGAGTCTCATCAGCAGATCCAATAACCCTTAACTATGAGTACTAGAGAAAATAAAAGGTTAAAAGTCTACCATGACTGTGAAAGAAGTGAACAAATTCTAGTTACTTGAAAAATGCCTCCCAGCTATCGATGGGAGTGACAAGTTTAGAGCTCTTAACACATAATCGCTATCCTTGGTGTCCAACCTTGTCATTCCCCCAAAGTTTAAAGTCCCAGAGTTTGAGAAGTTTAATGGAACCACTAACCCTTCCATCCATGTCTGAATGTACCTATGAAAGATGGTAGGGTATAAGAAAGATGAAAAGCTCCTCATCCATTGCTTCTAGCATAGCCTCATTGAGGCAATAGCTCGGTGGTGTATCAAGCTAGATAATGTGAAAATCCAATCATGGGCTGACTTGGCTAAGGCCTTTCTAAATCAATACTAGCACAAGGCAGATTGGGCATCGGATTGACTTTCCCTGATGAATTTTGAAAAAAGATCCACTGAAAGTTTTAGGCAATATACCCAAAGGTGGAGAGAGGAAGTAGCCCTAGTCCAGCCTCCCCTTATAGAAAAAGAGATGATAGTCACTTTCATTCACACCTTACGTGCTCCTTATTATGAGAAGCTCATAGGAAATACCACCAAGAAATTCATAAACCTAGTTTTCTCTGGAGAAATGATTGAAGCAGCCATTAGGAGTGGTAGAATGTCAGCTAGTGAAACGTCTGGCTTGAGCAAGAAGCCTATTGCCAGTAAGAAGAAGGAAGTAGAGGCCAGTGCTATAAGTTATGCTAGCTCATTTCAGTCAAAACGGCTTTAAATACCCGACCCTCACTACCCAAGCACACTATATTCTCATCCTATCATAATTCCCCCTTAGCTAATTAATGCCATAATTTACAACCCATCCTTTGCAATCCCATCTAACCCACCACAAAGCTACCTTCCATAAGTTTACCAAAGTACCAATCGAGCATCCAATAACACACCTAAAAACCAAGGTGCAAATCAATAAAGACAACATTTTGATCCAATCCCTATGACCTATAATGAACTCTATGAAACCCTGCTCCAAAATCATTTAGTGGCCCTAATCTATGTTCTAGAAAAGAAGCCACCATACTCGCAATGGTACAACCCTAATGCCTACTGTGAATACCATGCTGGGGTAGCGAGGCATGACATCGAGAACTATATATCTTTCAAACAAAATGTGCAAAATCTAATTAACTCAAAAGTCTTGCAGTTAGGGACAAACCGGGGACCAAATGTTGCCACCAATCCTTTACCAAACCACAGTAAGCCAGCTGCAAACATGATCGACATCAAGAACAAATGTGAAGTCAAGGCAAGCATAGAGGACGTAAGGATGCCAATGTTCTCGATCTGGTAGGCATTGATTCAAGTTGGATTACTTAACGTAATAGAAAAATTAGAAGACAATCTTGACAACTTCTGTGACTTCCACACATTTATAGGTCATACCCTATAAACATGCAAGGAGTTTAGGTCCACAGTTCAAAGAATGATGAATGAAGGCTAGATAGAATTCTATCAGGAAACCTGCTACTGAATCTATCAACATGATAAGGGACAAAACCATGCAACCACTTGACAGCAGAAACCGACCCCTTATTCTTTATGGTAAGTCAAGTCCTGAAGTTAGTTTTTCAACACCTACACTGAAGTTAGTTATGGAGGTACCTAAACCATTCCCGTATAAGAGCAACAAAGTTATCCCATGGAAATACAAGAATCAGGTAATGATGATAAAAAAATTAACCTCCTCAACTGCTGTAATGGAACTATCAGGAGTTAGTCATCTAACCCGTAGTGGTAGGTGTTACGCTCTTCCAGCTCAAGAAAAACAAAAGGTGGATGCATCTCCAAGCACCAGTACCACTCAAGCCCAAGAAAAAATTTTAAGCCCAAAAAAGTCAAGAAAGTAGTGAGTGAAAGAGAAGCCATAGAGTTTCTCAAGTTCATCAAGCATAGTGAATACTACATTGTGGATCAGTTAAGCAAACAACCCACTAAGATTTCTGTGCTATCTCTATTTCTTAATTCAGAGGTTGATCAAAATGCAGTACTAAAGGTGTTAAACAAAACATGTGTGCCACCGGGCATTTTTATGCACAAATTGGATCAGCCAGTGAACAACATCATAATCGATAATTATATCTCCTTCACTGATGATGAGATCCCAGTCAAAGGCAGGGGCAATTATAAAGCTCTGTATATCACTACCCATGATAAGGGATGTATTTTGCCCAAAGTACTCACAGATAATGGGTCAGCCCTTAATGTCATGCCTATGACTACATTAAGCAAACTTCCTATCAATCAGTCCAACATCAAGAGTAGCCACACCATAGTTTGAGCTTTTGATGGAACATGTCACGTAGTAATTGGAAATATCACAATCTAACTCCAAATAGGCCTATGTAAATATGAGTGGACTTTATGGATATTAATCTTTCTTGCAACTGCCTATTAGGAAGGCCATGGATACACTCTGCTGGAGCCATCCGATCCTCTCTCCATTAAAAGCTCAAATTTGTGTTAAATGACAAAGTAGTCACTATCGGGGCTGAAAAAGAAATGATCGCCATTGCTTTCACTGAAGAAATCTACATAGAGCCTAATGAAGACGCACAAAGTCATTCTTGCAATCCTTCGAGTTCATTAATGCAACATTTATGGGAGAAGGATCGCCAATAGTTAAACCCCACCTATCAAAAAGTACCCATTCAGGTTTAAAAATGATCATTAGTAAAGGTTTATATGCTAGAAAAGGGTTAGGCAAGAATCAACAAGGGATGGCCCGAGCTCTATAGGTCACCACTCAAGTCAACAAAAGAGGCTTAGGATTTAAGAATAAGGCACAGTCAAGAAGGCAACAAGAATGGGGGATCTGCAACCAAGACATGACATGATCATTGGGTCAAGAGGGGGAATCAAAGCCAATAATATTTTTGTCTCTTCATGAGATATTCTATTTAGGAGGATGAATTGATTCAAGCTAACCAGAAGAGCAAAAGGCTAAAGATGTCTTGGTCATTTTAAACAGAGCACTTCACAACCTCTATCTCTAAGATATAGAGCCATAAAATGTGTGTCCTTCCATTAAGACTTGATTTTGATGACAGGGTAATGACGGAAGCACCTGCACTTTTTTTTCCCTTTCATGTAATGTCAAGAAGTGAAAACCTACTTCCATTGCCTAAAGGTAGATAGATGTCCTATGTAAAGGCATTTTTATCAAACATTATCAATGAAATGACTTTTGCATATATCATTCCATATTGTGTGTCTATATCACTTTTCAACCTTTTTGTCTCCATTACTCTTTTGCCTCCATTTTTATCTAAACCCCTTAGTTGTGTGTGTGCCTTTTGCAATGTTTATTTCTTCACCCTTTCAGGTGCCCTAATGACAATGACATGGATGTGTCTGATGGGTTGCTGAAGATCGATTTCGAACAGTCAATTTGCACTAATGAGTTGATCCTGAAGAAGATTTCGAAGAAAGCTCTGTACCACCAGACCTCTTACGATTAGTTGAACAAGAAGAGAAGCAAATCATACCCCATAAAGACCCAATGGAAGTAATAAATCTGCGTACTTAAGAGGATCGAAAGAAGGTTAAAATCGAAACCTGAATAAAGTTAATGACAAGAACCAAGTTGATAGAATTACTCCAGGAATATCAGGATGTATTCGCTTGCTCATATCAAGACATGCCAGGACTGGACACTAATATAGTGGTCTATAAGCTTCCTATCACGCATGGATACAAACCAATCTGATAAAAGTTAAGGAGGATGAAGTCAAAAATGCTCTTTAAAATTAAAGAGAAATTCAAAAAGCAGTTTGATGCGGGGTTTATTGAAGTAGCCAAATATCCATAATAGGTTGCCAATATAGTCTAAGTCCCAAAAAAAGATGGCAAAGTATGAATGTGCATTGATTATCAAGATTTGAATCAAGCTAGTCCCAAGGATAATCAACACTCTAGTAGACAACACGACCAAGAATTCTCTGTTCTCCTTCATGGATCGATTCTCGGGCTATAACCAGATCAAGATGGCACTTGGAAACATGGAGAAAATAATTTTTGTAACCATCTGGGGGGCATTTTGCTATAATGTCATGCCCTTCAGACTAAAAAATGCTAGGGCAACCTATCAATGGGCCATGGTAGCCCTATTCCATGACATGATGCCCAAAGAAATTAAGGTCTATGTTGATGACATGATTGCTAAGTTAACAAAAGAGGATGAACATGTCATAGACCTTCAAAAACTTTTTGAACGGCTATGAAAATTTCAACTCAAATTTAATCCTGCCATGTATACCTTCAGAGTCACTTTTGGTAAGCTTCTATGCTTTATAGTCAATAAAAAAGGGATTGAAATTGAGCCAGACAAGGTCAAAGCTATTCAAGATATGCCACCACCTTAAACCTAAAAGGAAGTGAGAAGTTTTTTAGAGAGACTGAACTATATTGCTAGATTCATATCCCAGCTCACTGATAAATGCGACACCATCTTTTGGCTCCTTCACAAACAAAATCCAGGAGAATGGAATGAGGCATTTCAATAAGCCTTTGATAAAGTTAAACATTATCTGTCCAGTCCGCCAGTGTTGGTATCGCTGGTGCCCAGTTGACCTTTAATCCTTTCCTTGGTAGTCTTTGATAAATCTGTGTTGTGTAGTAGGGCAACATGATGAGTCAGGAAAGAAGGAACAAGCAATTTACTACTTAAGCAAAAAGTTCACAGAATGCGAGTGCAACTAGTCCGCAGTTGAGAAGTTATGCTCTGCTTTGGTGTGGACAACCAAGAGGCTCAGGCAGTATATGCTGTATCACACTACATGGTTGATTACAAGGCTTAATCCTATCAAGTATCTATGTGAGGCCCCTGCACTATTCGGAAGGCTAGCTAAATGGTAAGTCCTACTTTCTGAATATGACATTACCTATGTCAGCCAAAAAGCCATCAAGGGGAGTGCAATAGCTAACTTTTTGGCAAGTTAAGTGGCAGATAGTTATGAACCTTTGAATTTTAACTTCCTAGATAAAGATCTGATGTGCATTTTTGAAGACGAAGATGCCTTCAACCAAGATCGATCTTGGAAGATGTATTTTGATAGAGCATTAAATGCTTTGGGACATGGAATTAGGGCAATATTGATGTCACCTGATGGGAGTTAATGCCTGTTTACAGCAAGGCTAAATTTTAACTACACAAATAATATCGCAAAATATCAAGCTTATGTCATGAGGCTTCAAGTAGCCATTAAGAAGAATGTTAAGAAATTACAATGTTCAGTGATTCAACCCTAGTCATCTACCAATTAAAAGGGGAATGGCAAATTCGCAATGCCAAGCTGATGCAGTATGGGAAGCTGATAGCAGAACTCAAGAAAGAATTTGATGACATCAGTTTTTGAAACATACCTCGAGTAGAGAACCAAATAGTCGATGCTTTAGCTACTTTGTCATCCATGTTTAAAGTCAACCAAGAGTCAGACATTGCCCTCATCCAAATGAGCATCTACACAACTCTGGTTCATTGTCATAGTGTCGAAAAAGAGAAGGATGATCTACCATCGTACTATGACATCCTTTGTTACATTAAGGATCAGCAATATCCCAAACATGCAATCAAGACTGATGAAAAGACTATTCAAAGGTTGGCTATGGGATTTGTTCTTGATACAAAAATCTTATACAAAAAGAGTAAAGATCAAGTATTGCTCTGATGCGTTGACACTTTTGAAGCCAAAAGGATCCTATAAGAAGTTCATGAAGGGATTCACGGTGCATATGCTAATGGATATCAAGTGGCCAAGCAAATCATGAGAGCGGGTTATTACTGGTTGACCTTCGAAAGAGGCTGCATCAGTTATGCCAGAAAATGCCATAAGTGTCAAATCTATGCAAACAAGATCAATGTCACTCTAGCATTGCTTCACATCATGATGGCCCCGTGGCCCTTCTCCATGTGGGGCATGGATGTGATTAGGCTGATCACCTCTAAAGCTTCCAATAGGCGTCATTTTATCTTGGTGGTAATCAACTATTTCACCAAATGGGTAGACGCTGCCTCATATGCTAATGCCACTAGATCGACTGTCTGCAAGTTTGTCAAAAGGGACATCATCTGCAGATATGGCCTCCCGAACCAAATCGTCATAGACAATGCAAGCAACTTAAACAATAAAATGATGTAAGTGATCTGCTTATAGTTCAAGATCCAGCATCATAATTCTATCCCTTGTCACCTAAAGATGAATAGGGTAGTTGAGGTGGCCAACAAAAACATCAAAAGAATAGTTAAGAAAATGGTTGAGACTTACAAAAATTGGCATGAAAAGTTATCCTTTACACTACATGCCTATCGGACCTCAGTTCGCACTTCCACGGGTGCTACCCCATTCTCCCTTGTCTATGGGATAGAGGCTGTATTGCCCACCGAAGTTGAGATCCCTTCTCTTAGAGTCTTAATGGAAACCAAACTTGATGAGGCTGAATGGGTCAAGAATAGATACGACTAGCTCAACCTCATCAAGGAAAAATGCATGAAAGCCATTTGCCATGGTCAAATGTATCAAACATGATTCGAACCCATAACAAAAAGATGCGCCCATTACAATTTCACCCAGGCGAATTGGTATTAAAGAAGATCCTTCTAATTCATAAAGATGTACGGGCAAGTCAACCCCTAATTAAGAAAGACCGTATGTCGTGAAGCAAGCCTTTTTCTAAAGAGCCCTAATCTTGTTAGAAATAGATGGCAATGCCTTGCCTAACTCAGCCAACTCAGATTTCATCAAGAAATATTACATGTAGAGGGCAAAACCTAAAAAGGCATCCCTGAAAAAAAAAAGAAAAAACAACAAAAAAAAGAAAAAAAAAACAAAAAAGTAAAAAAAAAATAACAAGAGGTCTAAATGAAAATCTGAAAAGGGCATCTGGGTAACCAACCCAACTATAGTTGAAAACCCACAAGGGTAACTTAAGAAGATTAATTTTGATAGGGCATAGACTGAGATCACTTACAGAACAAATCAAAGCAATCCTAGGGATCTTTCGAAGATTAGCTCATACCAATCACATTCATTGTTCGAGTAAGATCTTGGAAAGCACCTAAAGAATATTCATGTCATGATCGTCAGAGGTATCTTTTGCCCAAAAGATCATCCTTCTGGCCACCCTATCACTTGTTTGTCAAAAGATATATCAAGTTGTATTTCTTTGTTGTCATGAATAAATATTACCTTGTTTCTGTTAACCCCTGTATAATTCACATTGCACTTGTCATTTAACTGATAATGTTTGATAATCAACTAAAATATGCATTAGGACATCTCGATATTACATCAAAAGGAAAAGAAAAGCATAGGGAACTCTGCTAATGCCCTGATCGTCAAGATCATGCACTCTTCGTGTCCAAACACCCACTCAACATAACCATACACCAAACCATTTCTTCCTTTCATAAGCCATATGTCAAGAAAAAAACCATTTTAAGCTAACAAAAAATTGACCCATGCATTCTATCAGAATCCTATCAAAACCAGGACATTAACCTAATCATTTACATAGTCTCCAAATTGTTGGAAATGCCTTTCAATTGTCAGGAAAATGATTGAGCCTCCCAAATCAAGAAATGCAATAATCCAAATTCTTAAGAATAGATTTTTTTATCGTATCCTCAATGGAGCTAGGAGAACCTACAATCCCCAGCAGGATTAGGAAAATTCCTATCCATGGTTACAACAAAGATGAATCACCATCCCTATGAGAGTCTGAATGACGTACAAGAAAAACTATGGCTATATCCCATATTAGACTTCATATCATGCAATCATGATAGCATTCCACATCATGCATTCACATTACCATCGCACATCATGATTTTTACAATGTTACTTTAAGCCAGGTTCATCAAACCTTTAAGGAGTCCTTGGTAAGAACTCTAAGCTTCGTAAATCAAGCGTTATTTAGGAGGCACTTATTAAGAAACCTTCTTAAGCCCATATGAGCTGGTGGCAACAAACTTGTCTACAAACAAATGGATGCCAATCATAACTACATAAAGCCCATAAGTCAATGGCACTTTTCCAAAAACCCACAAGTCAGTGGCACCTTTCCAAAAGCCCACAAGTAGTGGCACCCCTTCAAAGCCCACAAGTCAGTGGCACCTCTTCAAAGCCTATAAGTCAGTGGGACTTTTTTCAAACCCTATAAGTCAGTGGGACCTCTTCAAAGCCCATAAGTCAGTGGTACCTCTTCAAAGCCCATAAGTTAGTGGCACCCTTTTCAAAGCCCATAAGTCAGTGGGACCTCTTCAAAGCCAATAAGTCAGTGGCACCCTTTCCAAAAGCCCATAAGTCAGTGGCACCTTTCCAAAAGCCCATAAATTAGTGGCACCTTTTTCAAAGCCCATAAATTAATGGCATTTTTTCAAAGCCAACAAGTCGTGGCACCCTTTTCAAAGCCCACAAGCCAGTGGCATCTCTTCAAAGCCTACAAGTCAATGACAACTTTCCAAAAGCCCATAAGTCAGTGTCTCCCTTTTCAAAGCCCATAAGTTAGTGCTATTTTGTCAAAGCCTACAAGTCAGTGGCACCTCTTCAAAGCCTATAAGTCAGTAGCACCTTTTTAAAAGCCCACAAGTTGGTGGCACCTTTTCAAAACCCTATAAGTTGGTGGCACCTAGTTTGAGTCAATGCCCGCATAAGCTGATGGCACCTGAGTCAAAGCCCACATAAGTTGGTGGCACCTAAGCCTAAGTCAAATCCTGCACAAACTAGCAGCACTCGAATCAAAGCCCACACGAGCTGGTGGTAACCAAGTTTAAGTTGAAGTCCGCACAGGCTAGCGGCACCCACATAAAAAATCGATGTTGCTCTACACCTGTCTAAAGGGGTTAAACCTTAAAAAACCTAACACCTTAGTAGGGAGGGCAAACCTTGTCAAATTCACTTAAACCTCTATCAGGATAGCTACTAATACACTATACTTATCATATTGAAGTTAATTAAAATTTATTTCTTTGTAGGTGTTTTGGGGAAAGTCATACCACCCCGGATAAAATAGTGTCTATTTGTCATTCCTTATTCTTGATTCTCAGCAATGGTCAAAGAGAGGTAGCTGTAGACACCTTATTTTATCTAGGCTAATTTTTTTAGCAACCTAGGGCATGGACATGAAAGGGGGCGATGATAAATGCAAAGATGTGGCAACAAAGGATGTAGTTCAAGGTGTTTGGGGATAAAAAATATGAAAAAAATCACAATTTTGCTTGAATGTATCGATACATGGTTCTTATGTATTGATACAATGCTCCAACGATCTAAAAATTTGAAATGTCCCCATTTGTATCGATACAACTTGTAAATGCATCGATACATAAGCTTATGTATCAATACAGGAGCTCATGTATCGATACTAGGCCATGCCAAGACCAAAATGTGCATTCTGTAAAGAAATATATTGATACATATTAACATGTATTGATACAATGGTTCATAGTATCGATACAATGATTATTTATCAATATAATGTTCATTGTATCGATACACTTATGGTTTTTGGACCAAATGTATCGATACATTCTGCAATGTATCGATACATACAAGCCATTTTTCACGGTCTGGGCATTTTTTACTTGTCCATCATTGATCAAAAACACAATTTTAACTCATTTCTTTACATTAAAAAAGATCAAAATCTATATCAAATTATGAATTTGGAGTTTTGAACTAATCAAAACATTTTTTTGAAGTCTAAATTAGATTAAAAAGGTCAATATCATATGATCACCCTACTCCTCCCTAGTTTGTTGACCAAGATCACTATCAGTAACCCTATTTGTTGGAAAATCATTTCAGCATTTAAACCAGCCACCCTATGTCCATCACATTGGTAGCAAAGTGCTCCCTACAGCCACTCTATAGCCACCAAGCTAACATCACTTTGTCCTTCTTGATAAATAACCAAAAACACCTCCAATTTAAGTCCAAAATATTGGTATAAATAGATCACTTTCATCTCAGTTGAGGGATCTTTAGATTCTAGCTTTGTTTTAGCTTCCAAAAACATATTCACATATCAAGAGAACTAAATCCCGTAGCTCTTCACCCAGCACCCAAAAATAGCCCCAAAACACTCACTCTCAACCATTACACATTATAAAAATCACCCTCATCAATATCAGAAACAAAACCCTATTGTTTCTCTCTCTTTTTTGCCTATTAACAACAAGGAAAAGAGGGAAATTCAAGCCATCTCTATTGCTCCAACTATTTGGCCAAAAATTACAGTATTGTTGGTATAACTTCTTATTTTATCACTTTCATTTTTTGTCTTTTAGCATCTTCATCATTTTAGTAAGCTCTCCATGTTTCCATCACCCTCTTAGGATTCTCATGCATTATTGTGGCCTTTGGTTATGGTAGTTTAGGATTTGGATGCCTTAATGCCCCTTTGATATGCAAAATGCCTCATTTCATTCTCATTATTTTGATAGCTCTTGTTCATGCTTTTTATGCCATATCCATATATCTTGTTATGATTAATCCATGTATGAATCCTTGGCCTAGCATATTTCAAGCGTGTTTATATTTTGTTGTGAATCATTGTCATTTTTAGCATGCTTCACTCCATAAGATGTGTGCATAACACTTTCTTTGTCAAGACCATTAGTAAAGTTTGCATCCCCATTTATGTTTTATGCCATCCCTTTGTATGTTCATTGTCTTCTCCTTACCTAAATACATGTTTGATGGCTATCAAAAATTGATTTTCAAAACCTTCCGAAGCCAAGCATGTTAACCTCAACCAATGAGGATTAGCATGAACTTAGCATTTTCCTTAAAGTTAGAAAAATATTTTAGGGAAAATTAAGTTTTCCATATCTAGAATCTTGGTTAAACGAGCTCAAATCTTTTGATTTTGTGACGAAAATGGCCTTACACTTGTTCCCAAAATGTTCATGCCTTGTTTTTGAGTTAAAACCTTAAGCGGTATGATCAACGGGCTGTTTCATCATCCTAAATTACTTTGGGGCTGTGCAAATGAGTTCGTGACACTCATACCACTCTTTCCCTTTAGTTATGGATGTTCAAATGTCGATGACTTGATTTTGGACCCGTAAACATAGATAAAATAAGAAATATCCTCTACTTTGCTTTTTCCTCTGCTAGTTGTATCACTGTTGCAAATTAAAAAATCACTTTAAAATCCTAAACGATTTTTTGTGAATTTTTTGATATTTTTCTCTCAAAGTGTGTCAAATTATCTTTAAAATGATGTTTTATTCACCCCCGGATCATTTCAAATAAGAGAGTTATGATTTTTTAAATCTAAACTGTCTAGAACCCCTAAAATCAGCAACATGTATTTTGATCGGCCTTTTCAAACCCACTAAATGATTTTTCCAAAATTTTTAAACATTTTTTCTAAAAGATTCATGGAATTCCCTTTTTAGAAAGGTATCGTTTGCAATTTTTTGATACCAAACAAGTCTGAAGTGATTTTTCAAATTTTAACACACCTTGTTCCTCGTATACTCTGCCAGTAGTGTAATTAATTTGAACTTGAAAGTTTATTCCCCCAAAAAGTGACTTTTTGGAATATTGAGAATATTTTTAGATTGATCCCTCATCGAGTTACCTTTTTAATAGTATCTTTTGTGCCCTCTAAGGCCTTCAAACCAA
The DNA here is from genome assembly GCA_038381775.1 of Adansonia rubrostipa. NCBI lineage: Eukaryota > Viridiplantae > Streptophyta > Magnoliopsida > Malvales > Malvaceae > Adansonia > Adansonia rubrostipa. Next base: position 49,229 of record JBBYHM010255761.1, on the reverse strand, counting down.
TCTTGCCATCCTCTGTTTTCTGTTATGGTCAAAATTGAGTTATTTTTTTAGCTTCATCTTAAGACATTCGAATGTCACCATATCACCCTGACCAGCCTTGAAAACATGCTTTGACCTCCCATAGGCTCGTATCAAGGCACGAACATATTTTACATCTTTACCACCCTCATTCACAATAATTTCTTTGGCCAAAAATCGTCAAAATGCTCACTCGTTTTCTAAATCACAAAGTTTTGTCAACTTAAGTTTTCTAACTTGACTTCTTTAAAAAGTGTCAGATATGTTACTTTTGGCGATACTCTAACCTCAACCTTTTGAGGGGATACTCTAACCCTGTTTTTTAAAATTGTTAAGATTTAAAAATCTTCCTTTATCAAAATTGTTTGTCATCTATGGGGATACTCCAACCTCTTCTTTCTAAGGGAATACTCCAACCTTGCTTTTTAAAATTGTCCAGATTTAAAAATCTCCCTTTGCCAAAATTATTTGTCAACCATGGGGATACTCTAACCTTATCTTTTCGAGGGGATATTCCAACCTTATCTTTCAACTACAATAAAATTTTTCTCCTTCTCGAACTTTCATGAATGTGTCAAACAAACCTCGTTCAATCAAAAAAACCCAAATGCATCTCAAAATTTTTCAATTCAGTTATTCCTATATATTCGATGTCAATTGAAAGATAAATTTTAATAGTCCATCCCTTTTCTTTATCATTACATTGAATGATCCATGTTATGTTACTTCATTTGTTGCCGTACTAATATGATTTCTTTGTGATGATTATTTGCATTCATGTTTTCCAATCATTTCAAATAAAATTAAAGGTAATGTTCCATGTGGGTAACTCTCTAGTGCCCAAAATGGAACATTTCATTTTTAAATTAAAATCCAGAGATCATTTTTATTAAAAATCTCTGTATTCCCCATCTCTCCGGGGAATGTATGAGATTAAATATTTTCATCAAAACCTGGATTTTTATTTCTATAAAATTCATGCATTAAAATGGGGCTATATTGAAATAATGATGAGTTAAGATTGAAAGAATCGAAACCAAGATAAGACATAGCTAGTAGGGTACTGATTTCGAGCATCGTGAAAAGGTTCGTATCTCATCATATGTAACCAACTCCTAAACCCAAACGACAAATCTTTGTACTACGTAGACCATAGGATCGATGTTTTGAGTTTCATACTCAAAACATAGGTCTCAATAGGCATCCGGCCATGCCTAGCCCGAAATGATCGATGGCGACTCCATGCGTTAGCCATTTCATGATGGCCATTTGAGACCAATAAGATGAGTAATTCATCTTATGGTCCTTTCACTATATCAAAAGTTGAGAATTTGTACATTCTTGTTCTTATCACATTGCAAAAGAAAAGTTTCGACCAAAAAGACATTTCCAAGTCGAAAATATATTTTAAGTTATACGCATCCATAAATCTGTGATGATCCACCTTGGGGCACATTGCGACAAATATCATAAACAAGCAATCACAAACAAAAGAACATAAAAAGGAAGGGCGATTGAAATGTACCTCAAAATTACCTTCGATTATTGAAGAATAACCGATATGACAATTTTAGAGAACGGTTTAGAATCGATGTTAATTTGAAGAAAAAAGATGATTTTTATCAAAATAGTTTAAGGTGTTCGAAAGAGAGAAAATTTTTAGTTTTTAAGGTAAAAGCGAGGTTGTAGTATCCCCTCAGAGAGGTGAGGTTAAAGTATCCCTAAAATAGATTTATGAAAATAGTTAAGATATAAGTGAAAATTTGGATTTTTATTAAAAAAATAGGGTTGGAGTATCCCTTTGAGTAGTGGGGTTGGAGTATCCCTAAAGTTTGAAAAACATTTAGGAGCAAACAGAAAATTTGACTTTTTTAATTAAAAATGGGGTTGGAGTATCCCCTTTGGAGTAATAGCGTTGAAGTATATCCAGTAGTGAAAATTTTAATATGAAATCTTATTTTTTTTTTGTATTTCGATCTTGATCCGAGTTAAAAGGGGCTAATGTTATGGGGGAATCAATCGGATGCATTTTGAGACATTCGAACATCAGGATAGAAGGAGACTTTGGAATCAAGTTAAAAATAGGGGACAGCATCATATCATCTTTATTCCTAAAATTTTTGGGTGCATCTAAATATGTCAAAGGATAACTGAAGTTTAGAAAGCTAACTCGATAAGGTTTAAGAAAAAAATGTTCCAAAAATCCTAGAAAACCATTTTCTAGATGGAATTAATTTTCAAAGTTAAGTCTGTCTCGAAACTAGCAGCATGTACAAGGAAAAAGGCATGATAGATTTTGAGAAATTGTTCCAAGCTTATCCAAAATCATTGGATCATGAACAATACCTTTTTAGAAAGTGAATTTTGTGAACTTTTTGGAAAAATATTTGAAAATTTCGTAAAAATCATCTGATAGGCCAAAATGGCCCAAACAGAATGGTGCAAGCTAGTTCTAGGGGTTCCAAAAAGCAAAGGTTTGAAAAATCATAACTCCTTTATCCAGGGTGATCCAAAGGTAGATAAGACATCGTTAGAAAGATAATTTGATGCCTTTTGAGGGAAAAATATTAAAGAAATCAAAGGAAATATTTTATGGTTTGAAAATAATTTTTCAAGTTTGGACTATAGTGCTGCGAGAGCAAAAATAAGGGGTTATTCGATATTCTAGCTTTTTCGAAGATAGACTCGGGTCTAGGACATCTGAACGTCTATGAAAAAAAGTAACATAGGCTTCACAAGTTCATTCCACCATCCCAAGATAGTTTGGAATGATGGAATAACCCATTGACCCTACCACTAAAGGAAACATGAGACTCAAGATCAAGGTTTAATACTAAAAGGATTTCCCTTTTTTTTTTTGAAAAATGAACTTATTTAACGATGAATCCACAGCAAAAATGTTGATTTACCCCCAACATTGGGAGATCAATTCTACGAAAGCATTAAGTTCATGCTACTTTTTATCTATTAGAGGTAGCATGAACCTAACTTGGGGATGCTTCTAAAAATCATTTTTTTAGAAACAACAAAGCATTTTAATGGAGATATCACAAATAAAATATTGCACATACAAAGATAAACTTGGATTAAACATGCAAATATACAAAGACGACCTTTTAACATGGAAATGAGTGACATAAATGTAAGAAGATAACAAATAGGGTGGATGGAGATGATATAAACATGTTTATATAAAGGAATGGATGTTGGAGTTCTCAAGACAACATTTTTAATTTAGGAGCCTTCTTAAAACACAAGGAAATATTTGAACATACCTAAGAAATATTAATGTGGCCACTTAAATATGAAATGGATATGTGAATATGGAAAGACCATGGCAAAAGGTGCATGAATAGAGACTGTATGATGATGAAAATTAAGTATGGTGAGTTTATATATCCAATAACATCAAGGTGTTAAGAGGGCTATCAAGATCCTAGGACTACCACAACCAAGACAACAAAGATGCATGAAAGTATCAAGATAGTCATGGTAGCATGAGAGGCTCACTGAAATGAAATGGATGATCAAAACAAAAAATGTATGGAACAAGATAAAAAAATATACCAGCAAAAGCTTGAACTTCCCTTCTTTTTAAAAGCAGTGACTTTAAGCTTAATTTTTCCCCTCTTTTTGCTATTGTTTAGCAAGAAAAGCATGAAAGAAAGAAGCTTTTTGATAGTATAGGTGTTGATAGGGTGTTTTGAGGATGAAAGTGTGTGAAAGGCTGAGTTTTTGAAGATGTTCTAGTGGTGGTTCTAGGAGCTATAGGAATAAAGGATGGTTGAGGGTGAAAGGTAATGGAACAGTGTTTTGGTGAGTTATTGGAGCTTGAGTTACTGAAGGATTTGTGGGGATGCATGAAGAGTTTTTTGAGATTGATGGAGAGCTTTTTTCTTATAGCTGAAAGTTTTTTCAAAAGGGAGAGAGTCCCCTTTTAAATAGTTGAAAGTCTTTCATTTTAATCTAATGCTTAACTAATGCCTTTAGGAGACAAGGCAAAGGCATTTTTGATTTTTCTCTCCTAGACTAGGGAACATCTCCAGCTATCATGCTCAGCTGGTTTTGTTCTCATTGGTTCTGTCATGCTTAAAAAGAGAGAAAAAATACTGCAATAGCCTCTAAGTTGTTGATATGCTTACCACTCTCTTATAATGATATATCTTGTGAAAATGACCTTTGTCATTGGTTGTTTGGGCTATAAATTTTGTTTAAATCTGATCATAGGCCTAAAGCCAAGCTTTGCAATGTTTTATAATAGTTTTTTATGCCAAAAACATGTTTGAATCAGATTTTTGAAGATTGAAAAATGGTCCGAGCAAGGGAACATGCCATACTATATCGACACAGAACTTGTTTTATCGATACACAAGGCAATTTTTGCCCTTTATTATTGATACAATGAGGTGTGTATCTATAATAACAGCAAAAATTGTTTTCAATTTTGAGACTTAGAGGCCTATATCGATACTCAATGGACTTGCATTGATACTCATGCTTGTGTATCGATGTATTTCGCCCAAAAATCACAACTTTAGCCATTGTCTAGGTCTGTATCGATACAAACATGCTAGGTATCGATACTATACCTTGGTTATCAATACCAAACCCTCTTGTATCGATACTACATATGAAAATTCAAGTTTTTTATACTATAAAGGCCTCATATCAATACTTGTGAGTAAAGACTTTACCATGCTTATGTTCATTCTGGGATATATGGTGAAAGGATCGTATTACACTAATAGGCTTGGTACTGAAAGGTTTTGATGAGGTTACATTGATTTTTCAACGTTTGGGAGGTCATGATTCATTACTAGATCTCGTTCTTGATTTATGAACATGATTAATAAGAGTAATTATGTTCATTGCTAACATGTTGAGAACCTAATGGGTCACATATAGTACGATGATATTGTAGGATTAAAAATAGGATTAAATTAAGTTTGACTTAATTAAATAAAAGATGATTAAATGGAAGACTTAATTAAAAAGTTCAATTAAGAAATAATTTAACAAAAATTTAGATTTTGTAAAATCTAAGTTTTTGTTGTCTTTTTAAGACATAATAGATATGATTGTGATATCTAGATAATGTCTAACGTAATACTTCCATGTCTGGATGGATAATGTTTGAAGTAAGACATTACAAGGTGGATAAGCCTTAGCTAAAATTTCTTGGATAATCTTATCAAAATATTAATTATTTAGATAATTAATATTAATAGGATTGTTATTAAATTAAATTTGTTTGAATTTAAGTGGCCTTTGATGCGCCATTTTTATATTTTTCTTTAATACGGCTTCTAGGCATTTAGGCCTTCCTAAAAAAATTTATTTTCACTTGACGTCGTGTCACCTAATAGTGCCTGATGACATAGCACCCAGCAGTTGTCCCCTAGTTTTATTTCTATTTTGATTTTATCATCTTTTACCTAAGTCCTAGGATGCCGAAAGCTGGCCTAGACAAAATGAGGTGTTTACAGAAGGTATTGGGATACTTAGGGATAGCATATGGGTGCTTGTTTTGTGGAAACAACTTTACTAAAAATGGCCCGTGTAAGAACTCCATTGGTATTAGTCATTCGAGCGTCTAAGGAATATGTTCTCATATGCTAGTTATGTAAGTAGTCCTTATATTTGTGATACGAAGTCATCTCATAGGGGAGTGTTATACTTTGATCCAATAGAATGGGTCCACAATAGATAGATACCAAATAAGGGTGGTATTAGGCATGGCATGATCTATATTCTAGATGAGTGATCCAGAAAAGATTTATCACTCTAAGTGACATTGGAGATATATACTGAATGATCTTAACTATGGTTAATCAAATTAACGTCTTTGGCCAGAAAAGTTAGGATAGGCAAAAATGAGACCTTGGTGGAAGGTTAAGTTCCTCTTAAAGCTTTTTGGATTTCTCTACACATGAGATGACTAGAACTAATCAATTCTTATTAAGAGGGACGTCGAGGTTTCTAATATAGAGGATCAGTTTCAAACAAAATTGTATTTTGTTACCTATTAATTAGACCTCTCAAACTTTTTAACAGTTTCAATTAATTAAGTTCCCTAAAGTTTCAAACTTTATTTCAATCAAGTCCAACTTTATTTTTTTTCCATTTTAATCTCTAATTAATTAGTCTTATTGTGCTTGACCCATTAAGTTCTTAACATGTTGGTAATAAATAATATGAATATTATAATCCTCATACTAGTAGTAGAACTAGATGAATCAAATTCCTTTCTATCCATCATTGATTCTCTAATTAATAATATATATTTATTAATCTTGAATCATGAAGCTTTTAATTCTTCAAACAAACTTTGAACAAAATATTATTTAAGTACAATCAAAGATTTCATGAATTAATCATTCCTAAGAATAATAAGATATTTGTTCCACTTAAGGTGATAAATTCTATCTCAATTGTTCCTCTAACTCTATATGGTTCATGCTATACCAATATCAACCCTATTGAGCATCCTTGTCTACGACCATGTAGGAAAAGTATTAAAGTACAACACTAGTAATACAAGCTAGATAATGATCTCAAGTCAAAGGACCACTTAAGCTACCTTACATAAGAATATTGTTGCTGGGCATCTGTATTCCTGATGAAGTGGGGGCTCATGCAAATATAGCATTTAAAAAAAATTTACAAAACAACATAAAATAGTAGTGGAAACATTAAACACTAGAAAAGCTGGACTTTTCTATGAATCTTTAATAAGGAGTTAATGTGTAATAAACAAAAATTGAGTTTAACAAATTTAAATCACACATATGATAATAAACTACCTAACTCTTAGATATCATAATCTAGAGTCAAATCCAATCTTAAGGACACCTGAAGAGTGGCAGTTATGATGTCTGATCAGATCTATGAGTCACAAGTAACACACTTGTCTTGCCTTAAATGGTAATCCACACGGATGATAATGGAAAGCTTCTCAAGGATCAATGGTTCTCCGGTGCTAGCAAGAAGAGTTAAAAGTCTTAACTAAAAGATGACTATGATCTGTTTCTTCTTTTACTCAATTTGAGAACAATTCTGAGATACTATTTTCTCTTAAAAAATGGAGGAATGGCGAAAAGAGTGGGGAGAAAAGAGGCGGCAATAGGGTATTTTCTTTCATTAGGTGGTAGCTATTAGAGAGAACTTAGAGAGAAACTTTTTCTCACAAACTAATTACTTCACATGTGTTTTTTGGTTAGTATTTAAGTTATCTTTCCCTAACCTACTTGCTTTAGCTGAATTTTACAAAATTCTCTAGCAAACTTATAATCAAAATTAAACTCTTTTGTGTAGGTGAAACTTGTTCACTCTAAGTAAGTTAATTTTGATTCCAACTCTTGTATCTATAGTGGTTGAACCTTGTACACAAAAAGGGCATTATCCTTGTTAACCAAAGCACCATGTATCCAGATATAATTTTAACTTTGTGCACCAATGACTATAGCTATGTAAGGTCTCCATAAAAACAAAGCCTTGAGCAAAGGAATTTATAAATAATCTCAAATCATACCAATATCTACCAGGGATTTGGAGGAGTACAAGCTGAGAGGTAATCACCTCTTAATGTTTGAGAACCAGTCCTATAATAAATATTCATGTTGAACAAGAGCCAACATGTAGTGTGCATAGGATGAAATAGAGATTATACCAATACGTTAATGAGTCACAGCCGATGGGAGCAAGGACCATAGAATGTTGAAAAAATAAAGAAATCCAATTAGGCTGTGTCTTTATCCCTGATATTTCATCATTCAACAACCTTAACAAGGATGGGAGTCGTATCCACTTAATTCATCGAATAGCTAATGCTTATACTAGCAGTCAGCAAAAGTGTTGCAAAATTAAGAATTAAAATAGTGTTAATGCAAAGCATGTTTGTTGACATAAGATAGGAAAAACAAACCTATCATAAAAATAAAGTTCAAAAAGGCTAGAATAATATCATGGTACTATATAAAAGTTTAAAGAGAGTGTATAAATCCAAAAAGCCAAATTGCGATAATGAAACGTTAAAAGAATAAAAGAAGAAAAAAGAAAAAGAAAAAAAGGTTCAAGAAAGAAAAGGTTTTTGATGGTGATATTTGCAACATTTAAAAGTTTTGAAAGTTTTCGATGGTAATATTCAAAGACAAGGCTTCGATGGTGATATTCAAAGATCGATCTTCAATGGTGACATTCGAAGGATTTAAAAGTTTTCAAAGCTTCTATGGTGATATTCGACAGATTAAAAATTTTCGATGGTGATATTTGACGACAAAGCTTTGATAGGGATATTCAAAGCTTTCAAAGTAGTTTCAAAGTCTTCAATGGTGTAATCCAAAGCATTTTAAAGTGTTTTCAAAATATTTGGTGGCATATCTAAAGTTTTTGGTCAAAACATGTCGCTAATGAAACAAAAAACAAATTGTTTTAGAAGATTACCTGGGAGAAAAATCAAGTACAAGGCCTTAAGGATGCTAGTCCAACAAAATTTGATGAGTTGCTAGATGTCTATAAAGGACTATTGGTCCAAGGCTCATCGACTTTTTGGCAGTATGCTAATCAAGGGTAGTTTTTATCTTGACTTTAAAATTTTGTACATTTCTTTTTAGAAATTATGAATTTTAAAATGAATTTTTATGAATATTATGCATACAGTCATGGATGATGAATTTTGTTAACAATGATTTCCAGTATCTAGGATAATGAAAACATTTTGAAAAGCTTTTCTTTGGTAGATGATCACCAGTAGGTTGAACTTTCTCAAAAAGGTCCTTCACTTTCATATATATGATTATCTTAGGTATTCAACCCTAAGCCTTTCACAACTATAGAACTTTCACATCAAGTGTTCTTTCCTACAAATTTCTTAAAGATCAAACAAATAGGTTATTGTCCTAAGAGATTTAGATATCGATAGTTTAACTTGTGTTAAAATAATGATGGCAATTCTGAGATCTCCCTCATTTGGATAACCTTTTATGACATCTTCTATGACACTTCTCCATAACCTTGATTTAGGAAGAATGAAAACAAATATGAGCCAAAAAAACTTTTTCCTTTGGGATAAAATGTTTTCAATCCAAACCTAATAAATAAGATGTAAAATCTAAGATGTTTTTCCATGTCAATTTTTTTTTCTTTCAAAGGCTCAACCACAACCATGATCCATTGGTAGCTATGAAGCTAAAAATGTTGAAGGCCATAGCTTAACATTTAAAAATTGAGTGTAACATCATGCTATTGAGGTATTCAAAATAATTTCAAAAAGAAAACAACCCTTTTTCCTACCAAATTACTTGCCAATTTAAATAGTTCTGCTTGAAATGAAAAATTACTTGCCAATTATTCCCTTTGTAGACTCCTTTGAGCTTGATAATTTATTTTCTTTCTTTAAGCCCTAATCAAGGATTACCCTTCATATTGAGGGGCAAGTGAAGCAAAGTTTCAAGATCAGAAGAGGGAAATTTCAATCTAAAGTTATCAAAAGAATAGGTCAAGAACGAAGAAAGTTCAAATTTGAATTTCAGATATTCAAAATAAAGAATGAAAAAACTTTTAAATTTTTCAGAATAAAGAATAAAGAAAATATGATGAAAAAAGAAACAAAGAGAATCAAAAAAACATAAAAAGCAGAAAAAGATAAAGAAATGAAGATTTGTTCATCTTGAAAGACATGTTGGATTTGATTCCTTTCGAAAAAAAATGATCCTTGAATAAGTTACACTTAAACAACTGATTTGGTGCTAGTTATCCCTTTCTTTTTGAACCAAGAACCATAGCCTACATTACACGGCTACAAAGTCCATTTCAATCAAACATAGCTATTCAAACTATTGAGCCATTCCTAGGAAGGTCATTTTAAATTCATCTTTTTGAATGATTTTAGGTCCTTAAGAAAATGATGTGCAATCAATTAAAAACAAAATTTAGGTGAAAACTTAAAAATGGTAGTCTAGAATAAACTTAAAGGCTTTAGAATTGCTCATAAACTGAAAAGGTAGCTACCACAAAAAAAGAGCTCTTCCTTGTTAATTCAAAAATAAGCCCAAACCTTTGGAGATTTCATGATTTTAGCTAAAAGTTGAATCAAATCCCTAAACATTGATTCCTTTTAAAATAACCTTTCAAAATTTTTGTACCCAACCTTAGGAATTGATGTGTACCAAAAGCCTTCTAAACTAACCTATTGAGACTTGGTGTTTACTAACATTAGTTTAACACCTATCTGGCTATTGTATTTGAAGTTTAAAAAGATGTTATAACTTGATTTTTTTCTTTCAAGGAATCCCTAAGAAATGTACATTTACTTAAATTTGGTTTTGATAAACCTAGACCTTGTTGTGCCAATTTTTTCAAATTAAATTTTGGTAGTGCCACCCCTTTCGTGCCTATAAATTTATTTCTTTATCTTATTCAAAGATGTCCCAAATGGTGATCATCGATCATAAGAAAGCTTTAACATTATGATAAAGATAGTATATCCATTAACCTTGATATTGGAAAATTTTGGTTGAAATAGTTTTGAAATTTTCATAGTTTTTTATCAAGTAACTTTTTTCCCAGGTTATAACGAGTAGGTGATCTCATTCCATAAATCTTGAAATTTTGATGAATTATGATACTTTTCATGATTTCAATCGAAGTCTGCAAATATGCCTGGAGTAGATAGTTATCCAAGTGCATAGGTTATGTTATTGAATTAATAAACATTACCTTGATATTTGTTGACTTTTTAGGAAAAATTAAAAAAATCTTAAATTCCTAAAATTAAGATTAGAAAAAGGATTTTAAGGGACAAACATTAAATCACCCTTTAACCTTCAATAGCAAGCCATTAAGAAGAAAAAAGCTAGCAATAATGAGGCTTAGATTATTGAGGGCTCTTAAATCTTTAAAATATATGAAATGCTAGCCTTTTCATGCAATCCTGTGTTAAGTAGGTGAAAAAGGCTTTGAAGAAAATGGTTTTTTCATGCAATCCTCTGTTAGAGAAGGTGAAAAAGGTTGAAACCTTCATGCGATCTCGTGTAGGGTAGGTGAAAAAGTCTTTCAAATGCCCAAGAGTAGTCAATGGTGAAATTGGCACCAAATGAATGCTTAATATAAATGGCCAGGATGGTAGCCAGTTGATGTTAGCATCCATAATTAAAGCTCAAAAGTAGCTGATGGTGAAATTGGCACCAAATTAGCACCTAATGTAACTAGCCAAGATGTTAGCCAGTTAATGTTGGCATCCATAATTAAAGCTCGAAGGTAGCTGATGGCAAAATTAGCACCAAATGAGTACTCAATATAATTGGCAACGATTGTAGCTAGTATGTTGGCATCCACACTAAAAGCCTAAGAGTAGCTGATGGTGAAATTAACACCAAATGGACACCTAATGTAACTAGCTAGGTTGATGTTGGCATCAATAATTAAAGCCTAAGAGTAACCAATCATGAAATTGGCACCAAGATGAAGGCCTAATATAACTGGCCAAGATAGTAGCTAGTCGATGTTGACATTTATCATAAAAAGCCTAAAACTAGATGATGGCTACAGCTTAGTCAAAATTACCACTAAAAAAGCTTTAACGCGTAAAAGTAGTTGATGGCTTAGCCATTACGAAATTTGCACTTAAATTTAAAAGAACAACTAATGCTAATGGTATATACATATGTAAAAAAAAAAGCTTATATGACCCAAACAAAATTGTGTCTATCTATTCTTTACCTTATGCTTGATTCTCAGTAACAACCAAAGAGGGGTAGCTATTTACACCTAATTTTGTCTGGGCCTCTTCTTCGATAGTTCAAGAATATCTGAGACCAAAAACTTAATGGTCGTCTAGTGAAGGTTGACTTTTTAAAGTGGACTAAATATTTTTAAGACCTCTTTAGTTATGCCTAAATGGTCGTATGCGCATGTGACAAAAAAATCATCGTTTCAAAGGTCGTACAAAACAAACCTGGAATAAAAAAAGATGAATATCAAGGTTAAAAATTTGCTTTTAACTTTATATTTGTGAAATTTTGAAATTTATTTTTTAGATGTTATCATGATTAAATTTCCCATTTTTAGTAATTTTTCAAAATTTTTTGTAAAGTTTAAAACTACTGCACATTTTTATCGATATTTGCACAGTATTTATGCCGATGCTCAATCCAAAAAATCATAAATATTTAAGGAAAAACCTTATTTTGGCATTTTTTACCATGAGGTATCAATTTGTCAATTTTGGGAATTAAAATTTGAATTTTTCACAACGCTGCAAGTGTTGTGCTCCTAAAATTTTTCTCGATAAAAATTGTTACAGATTTCAAGATTTCATTTTTATTATTTTTATAAATAAATATTTTGATTAAGGTGTTGGATAAAATTTAATTTTATAAAATTTGAACATATTTTTGAAATTTTTTCATTTTCAAAATACTGAGTATTTTACACTGTAAATTTTTTAGTAGGATTTTTGAATTTAAAATTTTTCAAATTTTTTCATTAAATTAATATTAAATCAGTTTTTGAAAATTCAATTTATTTTATGAATTTTGTATTTTTTTAAAATGACAAATTTCTTCTAAAAGGGTTTCTGTTTGTAAAATTTTATGATTTTGAAATTTTTAATTGCCTTTATCTTGCATAAAGAATTTTTTATTTTTTTTGAATTTTTATATGACAATTTTATTAATTTTATTTTTAATGGGCAAAAATTTATTTTTTCCATTTCTTGGGCATTAAAACCCATTAATTTTTCGATTGGCCTAATAGGTCCATTAACTTCTTGATAAGCCTAATGAACTCATTTTTATTTTCTAACAAGCCCCAGATGCTCATTTTGATTAAATTTTTAATTAAATTTGTTATGTGAAATTTTATTCCTTGAATACATAATATTTAATTTGTTACAATTTGGTCCCTATAATTTGTTTTTGTTCAAATTTATTTTTTTCTCTCTCATGTCTACAGATAATGATGTCATGAATGACGACACATGTAAAATGACAAAAAAATTAACTAAAATTTTATCAAAATAATAAAAGTCTAAAAAAGTAAAAATAATAATAAAAATTTGAAAAAGAAAGAAAATTCAATAAGGATCAACCAAGGGACTTTTTTTTGCAGCCTTTGGCCGATCCTCTTTTAACATAAAAAAAGGGAGAGAGCTTTCGAAAAAAAATGGCTTCCATGGCAAAAACCATCAAAATACACATAAAGTTTTCATGTTTTACAAGCTTTTAAGGTAATTTCACTTGTAAAATCATTAATTTTTGTTAGTTTCATGCTTGATTCATCCTTTTAGTGAGTTTTATGATTACTTTGCTCATGGATTTTGCCATGATGAAAGGTCAAGTATGAAAGCTGTGATCAAAATTTCTTGAGTTTGTTGTTAAATTTGATTTTTGCTAGAAATATTTTGGCTTTCATCAAATTGATTCATGTTTGTTGGTATAAATAATATTATTTTGATGAATCAAATTTTTTGCTTTTTTACTATTTTCATGTTGCTTTATTTAATATTTGTTCTGTTCTTATGCATACTTTTGCTTGATAAAAATTATGACATATATGTATGTTGATATTCATGAAAATATGTGATGAATAAAACTGTTTCGGTTGATATGTATGCTGGCAGAATATGTTTTTAACCTTTGATGAAATATAATTTCATATTTTTATGAAATTTAAGACTATTTTATAAAGTTTGAAACCTGCGGGGGCTAAAAAATAATTTTTCCTAAATTTTGAAGGCCTTGTAAGGGTGATTCCATGCTTGGCTGAATCTGATCTTAATGATTTTGGGATGTTTTGATTTTTTTAGGATATTTTGTAATTATAAAAAATATAAGGACTAAATTGTAAAAAATTTAAAAAATTTTTCTAGGCCATATAGGCTTGGCATAAAATGTCTTGTAATTAGAAGGTTCCATGGTTATTCTAATAGGTATAAATATCTTTTATATATTTTTAATCATTTTGAGATTATTTTGTAATTTTAAAAAATTTAGGGACTTATTTGCAAAATTGTAAAATTTTCATTCCAAGACCATAGGGGCTTGGCCAAATTGATAATTTGATTATTGACATAATTTTCCTAATTTGTTATGATGAATTTTATGTAAGGACTAAATTAAGAAGTTAAAAAATTTTAAGGATCATTTTGTAAAATCTTGCATTTTAGTGTTACTAAAATATTTTTGACATTTTAAGAATATTTCTAGCATTCTTCTAGTCCTCTAGAGGGATGTAGAAATTATTAAAATTTTTATATTCCTCTGGTTTTCTGATGGGGTCAGAAATGCAATTTTGAGCAGCTTAAGGACCTATTAGCAATTTTTGCATTTTAGGTCACTTTTGATATCCAAGTTACCCATGGAGGGTATAATTATCATTTTATACCATTATTGAGTCTTTTAGGTTTATGGGGTACTTTTATGTCGAAGGTATACCATAGACACATTTTAGCAATTTACCTTTGAACAAAGTCCTTTGTAGTCACCAGGATACTTATATGTTAAAGGTGCATAACAAGGATAGGTTCATTTTTATAAAGTTATCGAGTCTTTTAGGGTTATCGAGACAGTTCTATGTCAAAGGTAGATTTTAGGGACATTTTAGTAATTTATATTAGAATCAAGTCCTATGTGATCACCGTGATACTTTTATGTCTAAGGTGTATAGAAGGATTAGGTCATTTGTTTATGAAGTTATCGAGTCCTTTAGGGTTATTGGGATACTTTATGTCGAAGGTAGACTTTAGGGATATTTTAATAATTTACATTAGAATAAACTCTTATGTGATTATCGAGATACTTTTACATCAAAGGCGTACGGTAGGAATAGGTTTGTTTGCCTATAAAGTTTTAGAATCTTTTAAGGTATTAGGATACTTATATGTTGAAGGTACTTCTTAATGACATTTTAATAATTTATTTTAGAATTGTGTCCTTCATAGTCATCAGGATACTTATATGTTGAAGGCGTGTTGTAGGAATAGGTTCTCTCATTTATGATGTTATCAAGTCTTTTAGGGTTATCATGGTATCTTGAAGGTAAACCTTACGGCATCTTAGTAATTTTCCTATAATCAAGTCCTACGTGATCACTGAGATACTTTTATGTTGAAGATGTACAGTAGGAATCGGCTTGTTAATCTATAAAATTATTAAGTGCTCTAGGTTATCGGGATACTTATATGTTAAAGGTACACCTTAGGAATATTTTAGTAATTTACATTAGAACTAGGTCCTTTATGCCATTAGGATACTTCTATGTCGAAGGTGCATAATAGGGGTAGGTTTAACTTTATTAGAGTTGTTGAGTCCTTTAGGCTTACCAAGATAATTCTACATCGAAGGTGCACCTTAGGGATTTTGCATTAATTTATTTTAGAATCAAGTCTTCTAAAGTCACTAGGATACTTTTACATCAAAGGTGTACTTTAAGAGACATGTTGGCTATTTTGACCAAAGTAGGATCCTTATAGTCGAGTTTAGTACATTTTGTCTAAATAGGGTTTTAAGGAATTTTATATTTTTACTTAATAAAATTGGAATTTTTATAAAATCAATGCAATATTTTTTATGTTAAAATAGTATGTGGAATTTCTCCTAATATATGAAAGAGTTTCTATAGATTATTTTAACAATAAGATGTATTTTTTTAAAAAAATGAAAATAAAGATTTTTTGAATTTTGAAAAAATAAAACATTTTGTATTCCTTCAGTTTTCTTACGGGTTACAAAAGATATTTTGATTTTTTAAAACCTTTTGCGTTCCTTAGGCTCTCC
Organism: Adansonia rubrostipa; assembly: GCA_038381775.1. NCBI lineage: Eukaryota > Viridiplantae > Streptophyta > Magnoliopsida > Malvales > Malvaceae > Adansonia > Adansonia rubrostipa. The sequence goes on along the minus strand of JBBYHM010255761.1, from coordinate 33,438 downwards.
TGCAAGGTACAAATGGCTTTCTAGTAGGGTATAAAAGAGAATGATAAAATTTTTTTATTCTTCTAGTTCTCTAGAAGAATGCAAAAATATTATTATTTTTAAAAATATTTAAAACTCGATTTTCTTATATGATATAATAAATTTATTTTATGAAAATTTTGACATGTGGGAATTATAATTAAATATAGAATATTGAAATTGAATGAAGATCAAAATTTAAATTAACACTTGGTTAATAAGGTATCGATTGTCAGGCATCATGAAAGGTCGATGCTCACTTGACCCTTTCAAATGATCTCTAGTATGAGTGCGAACCTTGTAGTTTGCTTTAAAGGTTTCATAACCCTTGAAATATAAACCTTGATAGGTGATTACTCTCATCTAGCCATAAAAGATTAGTGGTGACTCTAAAATTAATGGTCATGTCATAATGACTATTTGGGGTTAAGTCGAGTGATTGATTCATCTTGACAACTTAGTCCCCAAACACAAGGAATAAAGAATAATAATAATATGGCCCCTATAAATAAGAAACAATGATATGTAGATATATATATAGGAATGAGTGGTAAACATGCCACTTTAAGGTGGGTTGGTGAAAATTCATATCTAGGCCATGTTCTGATCGTAGGGTTTTATGTTGTCTCTGTATATATCTCTTAGCTGAGCCAAAGTTGGCATATATAGCCATTTGAATATGAAGAAAAAAAATGTAAAAATTGAAGGTCTTATAGGGTTTTGGTTCATGTGCCTCAGGCAAGGACAAGGTACTATGCTTAGTTACTATGCAAACTTATTAGTTTGCTCAGCAAAAACAATGAATCAAGGCCACTTTATGCAATTAAGCATTGAGAAAAATCAATTTTACCCTTTAGCAACTTGCATAATGTCCTTTGGCATGGCTATTTGGCCTAAAAAATTTGTTCAAATCCAATCACGAGTCTAAAGCTGAGGTGTGGCATGAATTTAGATGATTTTTGGTGTAAATAACATGGTTAAGTTGGATTTTCAGATCAATGGTGCAAAGGTTGAAAAATGGTTTAAATTGGGTAAAAATGCCCTAGTGTATCGATGCAAAGCATTGTATCGATGCACTAGGCAAATTTTGCCCCCAATATCGGTAAAATGAAGTTTGTATCGATACCATGAACAAAAAATGTTCCTAGTCTCGAGACGGGGAGACTTATATCAATATTACAAAGGCCTATATCAATAATCTCGCTTGTATATCGATACCTTTGGCCAAGAATCAAGGTTTTAGCTACCGCTAAGGCCTATCTCGAAATAAACATACTAAGTATCGTTACCACACCTAAGGTATTAGTACCAAACACTCTTGTATCTATACTACATCTAAAAATTTGAATTTTAAATGACTTGAAAGCTTGGTATCAATACCTACACGCCAATACGACTTGCACATACCTTAGGCTCTTCTCTTTGAATACCTTACTTTGGTTAAAAATAATGAAAAACTAATCCGTGCTCATCCATATGACTTTAAAGGCCTAGAATAATGACCTCCAATGTGTTGGATAATGACACAGACAAAATAGGGTGTCCACACAAACCAATCACTTAGGTTGGTGATTTAAGGTTTTCCTTCATATTAGTGGCATAATTGACACTCATGCAAACATTAATTGGGTAAACCCATGAAACACAATAGCCTTGAAAAGTTAGTAATGAGTTATGATGATAAGATCTTTATGCATAAAAGCTGTGTTTCTAAAAACATTCCTAGTCATTGTATTGTCAAGATAGGGTATTGACAATGCACAAAGACTAGCATATGCTAAGCTTCTATGCATTTGATGCATACAACTCTTTGATCTCATAGAAGTTGAAGTTTGGAGATAGTTAGGGATGACATATAGGTGCCTATTTTGTAGAAACAAGTTCATTAAACATGGCCCGTATGAGAACTTTATTGGTTACAAGTCACACAAGTGTCTATGGAGTATGTTCTTATGTGCAATTATGTATATTAGTCTTTAGACTCATGATACCAAGTTATCTTGCATAAGAAGTGTCATGCTTTGATTCCATTATGAATGAGTCCATAATAGATGGATGCTTATAGTAAGGTGGTTTTAGGAATGGCATGAACCATATGAAGGTAGACAAGTGATAGAGAAAGGATTCATCACTCCAAGTGACATTGGAGACGTATCTTATTTGTTCCTAGCTTTGTTTAACTTGATAAGTCATTAGCCAATGCATAATGAATTTAGTAAAAATTCTTTCTCTACATTCATGAGGTTAACTAAAAGTTATAGGAAATAATATGGATTGATACATGAGTAGACACTGCATCATGCTCATGGCCTTTTCTAGGATATTTGGCGAAAAGAATAAAATACACTGAGAGGCTGATTGTTAAAAGGTTTCTAAAAGAAGTTATATTGACTCTTCTTGCACATCGAGTGGCCATAATGCCATGCTAGAGGACAATCTTTGTCTATAAATATAAATACACTTATTAGGTAATAATATTATTGATGTTATGATGAAAGCCAACACAATAGATGATCTACTAGATTAAAATATAGACCTAACTAAGCACGACTTAGTTAAATGAAAGGTATAATGAGGAGAACTTAATTGAATTAGTTCAATTAAGAATAATTTATGACATAAATTAGATTTATGAAATCTAATTTAAAATGTCTTACTATGGTAATAAAGATAAGAATGTTTTATCACAATAATGTTTATTTATAAACATGGTCTTCGGGATATTACTAAATAAAGCCAAATAATTGTATTTGAAAAATTAAGTAATTGTTTGATAATTATTTAATTAATTATTTAATATGATTTACATGAAGTAAAAACTATTTTACTTAGATTAAAAAATTTATTATGAATTAAATTATCTAACTTGTAAACTAAGGGGTTGGGCTAAAACCCTAACTATTAAGTGAATTTAGTTATGATCTACTCCAAGTTGGTCTTGCTAATGGGTTAGGTGCATAGAGTAGGCATCTTTGGCGTATTCTTAGGCTAAAATATTAATAATTCAACACTAAGGCCTAACCTTGGAAATGCTAATTAAAATACTTTTAATTAGGCTCTAAAAAACACTCTAAAGTAGGGCCACCATTTGGGTATATTAGCAATAGGCTCAGTTGACCTATCAGTCAAGCCTAACTTAGCCCATGGTGTATTTAAATACATTATTAAGGCTCTATGGCTAATAAGAAAGGATAATAGAAACCTTAGGTGCCAACCCTCGACTTCTTCAAGGGGTTTTGCTGTAACTCTTTACTTTCCTAGGCTCTCTTTGCATAATCTTGCTTTCTTCTAAGTGTTGTTGAATCATTCTTGATACAATTAAAGTAGAACAATGGAAAAAAGCAGTGGAGATTAGTTTTTCATAAAAGTTATGAAATTAGCCAAATCTCAAAATCCTTGCTTTCCTAAGCCTCTTTTATGTTGATTAGTATTCTAGGTGGTCTCAAAGTCTTTTTAAATATAATGAAGGTAGGAAATTAGTTTTCTATCCTAAAGGAATCTACTAGAGTCAAGAATTATGATTTTTGGATCTGTTTATTAGCACATATGAAAGACAATAACTTCCCTATGGAGTCATTTTCTTTTCACTTTTGGTGTAGTAAGTGTGGGAATTATTACTGAATCACTTCAAATCTAAACCTCTTGGTTGTATATCTTTTCATTGAGGCTTGAAAAACCTTCTAGCTAGTATCAGAGAACCATCAGACCTTATAAAGGCTTTAATAGGCATCATGTGGATCACCAACATAAATAGAATACTTGGATTGCTTTTGGCCTTAAGAAAAGATCATAATAATCAACCCATGGTGCCTTTGTGTCAGGATGGGCACAGTTAGAGTTACTAGTCTCCAGTAGGTATGACTTCCATAGACACCTCATTTTGTTCGGACTAGTTTTTGGTATCCTAAGAGTTAGGTAAAAGGTGACAAAATTAAAAAAAAAAGAAATAAAGCTGGGGGATAATGGCCGAGTGACACGTCGCTCGATGACAAAGTGTTTTGAGGAAGGCCTAAAATGCCTATGGATTGCTTTAAAGAAAAATTAAAAAATGAGGCATCAAAGGTTTAGGTGAGTATGCGAGCCAATTTTAATATCTTTGTGACCAAGGTAAGACAACTCAAGGAACCTAAGGTACGTGCGGGCCATATGGGTGCTTAAGCACTATCACGAGGCTTTCACATTACCAAAATTTTGAATTTCCATGTGTAGTATCAATACATGAGTGTTTGGTATTGTACCTAAAGAGTGGTATCTATACCTAGCATGATTGTATCAATACAAGTCTTGGCAGTAGCTAAAGTTATGATTTTTAGCGACATGTATGGATACATAAGCATGAGTATCGATACAAGGCTCAAGGTCTCAAGACTGGAAATAATTTATGCTTTTAGTATCGATATAAGTATCCCTGTATCGATACTCTTGCATAAAATTTGCCTTAAGTATCGACACAAAGTGATATGTATCATTACACGCAACTATTTTGGCTATTTCGAGCCAACTTTCAAGCTTTGCATTACCCATTCAAAATCTAGTTTAAACACATGTTTTGCATCAAGAATCATCAAAAATCATAACAAGTTTCATCTTTAGGCTCATAATTAGATTTAAACAAGTTTCAAAGCCTAATTTGTAAAAGAAAAAGGTCATTTTCGTAAAGATAATAGCCTATTAAAGGACAGGTAAGGCTTTTCAGATTTCAGGTGGCCATAGTCTTTTAGCACACCACCCTGCATGGCAGAACCAATAGCAATGGGGGGCAGATTGAGCATGTTACCTGGATGTCTTCTTTTGCAGAGAAGAAAACCTAACAAATGCCCTTGGTTTGTCTCCTAAAGTCATTGGCTGAGCATGAAGAAAATGAAGGACATGGCTAGTAAGAGGACTTCTTAAAAAAAAAAGAAAAAAAAGAAAGCCTCCCACCAAAAACCCTATAGCCATTCCTAAAAATTCTCCACCCATTCTCAGCCCTCAAAACACTATTTCATTGGCCTTCATATTCTATTCCCGTAGCTACCCTAAACTACTGCTGGAAAACCTTCAAGAACCCAACTTTCCACACATTTTAATCCTATAAAACCTCACCATTAACCATACCACAAGAAAGCTATTTCCTTTCATCCTTTTCTTGCTAAATGATAGCAAGGAAGAAATTGAGCCTACAACCACTGCTCCGAGAAAAAAGAAAGTTTAAGTTTTTGGTATATCCCCTTTAACTTAACCTTTATATTTTTTGTTTTGTCATTAATATCATCTTAGCAAACCCTTTTTATACTTCTATGGCCACCCTAGGAATCCTATGCGTTTTTGTGGTTTTGGTTGTGGTAGTTTAGGATCTCGATGTTTTTCTTGGTGCCTACATGCTGTTTAGTCAACTAAGCATGTTCCTTTGCATTTTCATCAATGTAACGGCCTCTATCCATGTGACCTTGCTATGTACCTTCCACATTCACATATGCATCTCATGATTAAAGCATGCATCTTAACATGTCATAAGTATGCCTATACATTTCCTAGCAACTTAATAGGTTCCATGAAATAAAAATGCCTTTTTTAGCATGTTTATCCTAAGTATGTTCATGCATCTATATATCATCTCCATGCATTCTTTTTATCTTTTTTGTAAAAAATGTCATCTTTGCTTGTGCATATATGTTCTCCATGTTCTATATTATGTTTGTGGCACTTTGCTTATGTTGAGGTGCTCGTTTAAATGCTAGAAAACCTGATTTCAAAAAAATCCCCAAGTTAGGCACATGCAATCTCTTACACATGGAGAATAACATGGGCTTAAGATTTTTATGAAGTTGGTTTTCCAACCTTGGGGGTAAAGCAAGTATTCAGTTCTGGATTCATGGAAGAATAAGTATAAGAGTACTGGTTTTCAAAAAATGAAGCCTTTTGGTTGAAAAATGTTAATCCTTGGTCCTTAGCCAAAGACCCTAATGATGGCATAGTCAATGGGTTGTTCCATCATCCTAAACTATTCTAGGACTGTGGAATGAACTCGTGACACCCATGTCAACCCCTCATCTCAGTTACAGATGTTTGAACGTCCATGGCCCGAGCTTAACCCAATGAAAAACCAAAAATACAAAACACCTCCTCTGCTCTATTCTAGCAGCACAGTGGTCTGGTATTGAAAATTATTTAAAAATAAAAAATGATTTATCCAGAATGCATTGGTATTTTTCCCTTGAAGGGTTTCGAATTACCTTTCCAATGATATGTCATTTACCTTTAGATCATCTCGGGTGAAATAGTTACAATTTTTTGAATCTTTGCTGTCTAAAACCCTTAGATCTAGCGAGCAATTTAATATTCAGGCTGTATCGGCCTACCAAACAACATTTCTGAATCCATTGAATATTTCTCCCATAGAGTTCATGAAATTCCCTTTTCGAAAAGGTATTATTCACATTTTAACAATTCTGGATAAATCTGAAATGATTTTTCAAAGTCCATGCCTTTACCTTGTACATGCTACCAATGTTGAGTCAAGTTGAAATTCAAAAATTAATTCCACCTAGAAAGTGATTTCCTAGGATTTTTGGAATATTTTTACATTAATCCTCATTGAGTTATCTTTCCAATGGTACCTTGTTCACCCCCTCGGACCTCCGAATAAGTTTGAAATAAATTTGGAAAGAGAAATGATGCAACGCTGTCCTCTATTTCTAACCTAATTTTTGAAATGCTTTTATTGAGGCGTTAGAATGCCTCATGATCTACTCAGCTCATTCCCATTACCTAAACCCCTTAGACTTGGACTAAGGTTAAACAAAGAGGAACACTTTAGCCAAACCTTTGGCTACTAATTTTTAAAGATTCCCCTATCCAAAAAAATGACCTTTTCCTACTAACATAAAAAATTTCCATTTTCAGGGATACTCCAACCCCATTACTCTGAAGGGATACTTCAACCTCACTTTTACCTCAAAATGACATTGAATTTTCATTTTTGGGGATACTCCAACCCCATTGCTCCTAGAGGATACTCAAACCTCACTTTTAGCTCAAAATGATGTCAAATTTCCATTTGAAGGATACTCAACCTTACTACTCTAAAGGGATCCTTTACCCTTACTTTTTACTTCAAATCCAATATCAAATTTTCATTTTTGAGGATACTCTAACCCCACTCTTCTGAGGGGATACTCCAACCCCACTCTTTATATTCCTTTAAAAGTCTAAGCTTTTCTCCCTCTCAAGTCATCGAAACCTTTTTCTCTTCAAATTTCCACCTAATGCGATTAAGTCTCAATGTTGTCGTCTCGTTATTCATCAATAATCGAAGACAACTATGAGATACATTTCGATCATCCCTCTTTTTATGTATTTTATGTGTTTATTTTTGTGTGGATTTATCTATTGCTTTTTTTCCTGTCTTACTAATACGTTTCCTTATGTAAGGACCTCAAGCATTCATGCTTTAAAAATTATTTCTAGAATCACAAAATGATATCTCGTGTCGGTATATCTCCAGTGCTAGACATGAAATATTTGATTTTTAAAAAAAACCTATTCAGAGATCATTTTCATCAAAAACCCTTATGTTTCTTACCTCTTCGAGGCGCATAGGTGATAAAATTTTCATTAAAACCTAGACTCATATCTTTACAAAATTTCATGTGTTAGAGGGAATTATATTTAAATAATGATAAAAATGAAATCAAGGAAATCGAGATTCAAGCAACATATAGTTAGATGGTAACAATTTTTGGGCATTGTGGGGGTGCTAATCCTTCCCCGCACATAACCAACTGCCAGACCCAAAACAATGGATCTCTGGTATTATTTTCAATAGGCATCCGGTCATGCCTAACTTAAAGTGATTGGTGGTGACTCCAAGTTTATGGCCATTTCATGGTGGCCATCCAAGACTAGTCAGATGAGTGATTCGTTCGAGTCTTTTACTTATTCAAGTCAAATGTCATCATATTTTTAAGTCGAGCACACTTTGGCCCTACGGATCGTCCGAAGTTTGTAAAGGCCGAAGACATGGAACATTGACATCTTCTATTAGATCTATGCTTTAAATTGCAGTTCGATCACATATACATCTCTTTCTAAGATCTTAAAGAAATCTAGGTGTTTCTTTGTTTAATTCTGCTATGTGTTTTTAATTCTGACTTAATTTTTATGTTTATATCGATACACATAAGCATGAGATTCCCTTTAAGTCCTATCAAAGCCTAAGGCTGTAGAGTATATATAGTCTAACATGCTAGTTTTTGGTGATAATCAATCTGATTGATTTGTTTGTTGATTTGGTGATTTTTTATTTTTGGTAAAAATTCTTGAAAAATTATATTTAGTTAATTTTTAAAATCTAGAAAGCATGTACTTTTTGGTTTTAATCTTGTTTAAAAATGTTTAAATAATTAATTAAAATTGTTTTAATTAATTTAAATTGAAGCCCTAATAGGTCTTAAGCTTTACAGGTTGTTTTGATGTTATTTTGGTTCATTTCTTGAATTAAAAGTTAAATAAAATTATTTTCCTTTAACTTTTAATTTTCCATCATGTTAATCCATGTCTATAATCAATAATAATTAGATTAAAATATGTTTTTCTAATTAAATTAATATTAGAGTCATCTGTCAACATTTTGGTGTTGACTTGCTATAATAGCTCTATTTCAATGTTTTAATGGTGACAAAATTTTCAGCACTAATAGTGTGACTTTTTCCTTGATTTTCCACCTTGAAAGTGTCATGAAAAGTTCATAATACTTGCTTAAAAAATTAGGTTAAAATCAGAGTTGAAAACATTTCGATTCTAGGCCATATCGAGCGCATTAGATGTGCTGAATGTGTGTAGCACTTCATCTTCCTCATTGTAACCTTGATTCAGCAACCATAGCAGCAAGATGTTGCTACAATTTGGCTATATTTTCAGAGTTTTAGTGGGAGGAAGAGAATAGTTTTTGACTTGAATTAGGATGGCTAAGATAGCCATGCAAGAAGCAGACTTTCAATTGGACTAAGACTCCCCTAAATGTTATGCCAGCCTCTCCTACTTGGAATAGGATTCATGTAACTTGGATGTTCTTGAAATTTTAAGCCTGATATGGTTAGATCAAGATAATCCAAAATTTTAAAAAATTGCTAAAAATTTAGCAACGTTGGTGAAATGTACTTCCCTAAAAAGTTGTGTTCCATTAAAACTTTTACTTATTATCAAACACCTTATTAATTGCATTAATTTTCTTAAATTGTTTAAGATATGAATTAGATAATATAATAAGCATAGAATTAAAATTCAATTAAATTTTTTAATTGAAAAATATATTTAATTTAAATGATTAATCCTAATTCAATTAGGATTTGTTCTAATGTGATTAGAAGAAATGTTAATCATGTAAGAAAATTATTTTCTTAATTAAATTAAATATGGATCAGTTAATAAGACTTCAAAAAATTGGAAACTAGCTTTCTAGCTAGTTTAGGAAATATTATATGTTAAATGGTTTGTTCAAATTAGGATAAAGCTATCTAAAAGTTAGATAATGTCCTAATTAAGACAAGCAACCTAGAAGTTAGGTAATGTCCAATTTAATGTCTCAAAAATGTTGTTTTTGGAAAAAAAAGTTTCCTAAATAGTTTGATAAATATAAAATGCATAATGGTTTGTCTAGATTAAGGCAAAGTTATCTAAATGTTAGATAATGTCTTGATTAAGATAAAGAACCTAATAGTTAGGTAACAAGCTTTCTAAAAGCTAGGAATTTAATGAAAAATATTTTAATTGAAAAAAACTAAATCATTAAAGAATTAGATAAATCATCTCAAATTGTTTGATGGGGTTTATGCAAATGACACACAAGATCACCAAATGATACTGGCTATGCTTATTTAATTTCATGTTTATATTATGATTATGCTAGAATGAGGATTATTATTGGCTAGACCTTAGTATAACTAGGTTATGTATGGTTGAAATTTTCTTTTGGTGTTTATTTTATTAATAAGGTCTATGAACCTTGCCTTTTCTTTTATATGTAGGTTATAAATTCTCTTTTCACCTAAATATCCTTGAATATAACTCAAGGTTTCTTATAAAGATATGTAGTCGTTACATAGGACTTGTAAATTTAGGTTTATGGTAAGATTATAATTTATGTAAATCAAAGATGTAAGGAAGACCCTGCCAAGAAGAAAGAACCAAGGAGATCATCAGCAAGACTTGCAAAACCTGTATGATATCCCTAAGAATTTGACCAACTAGTTTCCTATTGGCTTAAGGAAACTAGATAGATAAAATCCATAATCATCATAGTAGATTGTATGTCTTAGATTTATTTTTAAATATATATGTGATATATGATTAACTAAATGCTAAGTGTGCTATTCAAGTAAAGCAATGGGACCTAAGATAAATGATAAAAATCCCTCATAATATATTGAGTCCATGCCTAGAATAATTAGACGCCTTCCATCATTCATAAAAAGATAATCAAGTTTTAACAATGAGAGTCTGTTAGGCTATCCCTAAGGTCCCTACTATTTGAGCTGCTTGAGTTATGAATAATGGATCTTACTGAACTAATGTCATGTTGTCTGTATGCTTACAAACTTGATCTCATAGCATTAAAGGCGATGATTATGGAAAATATATATGGTGTGCTTAGATAAATTATTACCACTTGGTTTTATCTAGGAGTTGCATAGAGATGCAAATGGTAAGCTATGTTACTGACCTAATTAGTTCTTTCATGGTTTGTTGGGCTATCCCCAAGGTCATGGAATGATGAAAGGGGTGCTTACCTCATTAAGAAGATTTAAATGTTAAACTTCTCAAATTATGGTTGAAGGCTATGACCTTTATGAAATAATAAGGACAATCATTAAAGTTCTAAGACCTTACTTAATGATTGAAATTGTAAATTATTACCTACAACATATTTTGGTTCATTACGGAGATAAACACAATATGATTAATAAATTATCGCTAAATAGCATGCATGAAGCTAACAAGCTTAATAGGCCAGACTCCATTGATTAAGTCCACATTAAATGTCATATCCGAGAATAGCCTACTAGGTTAGGAGTAGCCTATCAAGTTCATATTGTTGACCTTAATCAAGCTACATGGTGATGATGGCTAATATGACCACTGAACTTCGAAAGAAAGTAGCCTAATCAGGCTTCATATGATAGGATGTATTTCAAGACTTGAGCATTTTAGGTGATCATGATCCATGCATAATCTATATGCTTTCTTTTAAAGAAAGATAAAAGATGATAAGGGAATATACTAACACAATGTATAGCTAGATTAATAGACTAAAGATTGCAACAAAAAATTTTGATATGATCTAAATTAAGAATCTTATAGAAGTTTCAATATTAGATACATACTGAGATTAATTTACCTTTCTTGGTATATAATACCTAGAAGTTGGTGCTTAAATATGTATAACATATTGTGAGGCCCAAATGGAAAGAGTAATGAAGATGGACCATAAATAGTGGCAATCTTGTTGATATTGATCAAAGCTTGCCTTATTGATTCATGTTTCTGAAACATAATCCTGATTTATTCGTAAATATTATATGTTTACTTTGCTATGTACATGCTAATTGAAGATGATTGTTGGCATTTCATGCAAGTTTAGATTCAGTCCTTACTGAATCAATCATTAATCATAGAATTTGTTCTATGTTATGGTCATATTATTTTCAAATATATAACTTGCAATAGTTTAAGAATACTAAATGACCTATAATTTATACTACAATTTATAGGATTCAAAAATAGTTTTTGAGTCCAATTACCTTTAAATCTACACATGTGAGATTTAGTGGAAAGCAATTATGATTATTTAAAAGTTAAAGATCATAGATTTGACTTATTAATAAATAGCCATGATGTTAAAAATGCAATTATTTGGAAAGTGTTCCAAACTAGAGAGGATGGCATGTTTACCTGAAGGTAATAAGCAAACTCTTTTGTTTAGGCTCACAAAAGCAATTACATTTAGATCATTAGCTTACAAATATATTCCTAATAGTTATTAAAGTAACAATTGAGCCACATGACTAAAATTTTGGTCTCTTTGTGATCTAAATAGTTAATGACTTTGATAATGAAATTATCAAGAATATGACTAAAACTTATTCTCATTATAGTAATAAAGCTTTGTCCAAGTTAAGACATGATTGCTAATAAAAAAAGTTTTTCATTGGATGAGTTAGCTTAGTGTAAGTGGGAAATGTTAGTATATGCCTTATAGCCAATCGGATTTGATGAGGTATATATATAATAATGCAAAATAATCACTTAGGTTAGTGATTTAAGGTTTTCTTTCAAGTTAGTGGCATGATTGACACTCATGCAAATATTTATTGGATGAAGCCCATGGAACATAATGGCTTTGTAAAGTTAGTAGTGAGTCATGATGATGAGATTCTTATGCATCAAAGTCATGTTTTTGAAGATGTTCTTAGTCATCGTATTGTTGAGAAAAGTCATTGACAATGCACAAAGACTAGGATATGCTAAGCATTCATGCATTTGATGCATGCAACTTTTTAATCTCATAGAAGTTGAATTATATAAAGGGAATTCGTATTCTCAATGAAGTCTAGCCCCACGCAATAATGGCCTTTAAAATTTTACAAAATAACATAAATATACATCAGAGAAAATAAATAATAAAGTAACTGAATCTCGTTGTAGATCTTTAAAAGGGATGTAAGCACTTAGTATAGTAAAAATTAGACTTAATAAAATTAAATCACACATCAATAAAGAGATTAGCTAACTCTCAAATATCTTAATCCAGAGTTAAATCCAATATGAAGGAACATGAATGTGGGTAGCTTAGGGTCTAACCGAATCTATGAGGTCACAAGCAACACACTAGTCTTACCTCTAATGGTAATCCACATAGGTGGTAATGGCTCAAGGGTTAGTAGTTCTCTAGTGTTAGCTAGAAGACTCAATGAGTCTTAACCAAAAGATGATCATGATGTTTCTTCCTTCACATGATCTAAGAACAATTTTAAGATAGTGTTTTTTCTCAGAAAGCATGGAAGAATAGCATAATAATGAAAGATGGAAGGTAATGGCAATGGTGATTTTTGCCTTTAGGGTGGACGGCACTTGGAGAATTAAAGAAAAATAATTCTCTCAAAACTAAACTCACTTTAAAAGTGTTTTTGTTTCCCCACTCTTTTTTCATTGACTCTCCTAATGTCTTAGCTAAATTATACTTCTTAATGAAAGAGAGTTTTGATCAAATCACACTTCCATAGTTTGGTAAACTCTTTCATCAAAAAGAAACCTAATTTGATCAATTTCTTCTTACCTAAAGCTCTATGGCCGAATCTAGCTCATCTTATAGGCATTGTTTGTTTCGGCCAATAGACCATTTGTGTGACCAAATTCCGTCTAGGTATATTATAGGTAAGTAAGCTAAGTTAGGTTACTTTTGAGTTTATTTTACCAAATTAAACACTTTTAATTTATCTCATAAATCATTTAATGTATCTTATTTAATTATTGCATAACTAAATTAAATAAATAATTAAAAACCATTTTAGCTAATTAAATTATCCTTTTATGAAATTTTATCTAAATAAAATTCATAAATTAAATTAAAACAGTTTTAGTTTAACAATAATATTATCAATATTAATTACCTAAATAGTTAATAAGGAATTTTGGCTATGATAATTTCCACCATGTAGTGCCTTAATTCAAACATTATCCATTTAGACGTACTATATCTCAATTTAGACATGATACATCTAGATAAAGAATATCTTATTCTAGACAATAAATCAAACAAGACAATCTTATCCACTATGTCTTAAAAGGACAACAAAATTTAGATTTCACAAAATCTAAATTTTTTCCTTAGATTAATTCTTAATTGAACTTTTCAATTAAGTCCTTAATTTAATCATCTGTTATTTAATTAAGTCAAGCTTAACTAAATTCTTATTTAATCCAACAATATTACCCTATTGTGAATGATCGTTTAGATTCTAACATATTGGCAATGAACATAATTAGTCTGATTAATCACGTTCATAGATCAAGAGCGAGATCTAGAAACCCATAATGACTACCCAAATGCTGAAGAGTCGATGTGACCTCACCAAAACCTTTTAGTAAACAGCCTAACAATGAAATATGGTCCTTTTACCATATATCTTAGAATGAGCATAAGCATGGTACATTGTCTACTCTTGCTTCAATCAATGTTCGATCTTATAGCTCAAGGTTAACGATTATGAATCTATGTAGAACGATTCCTTATAATTCATATTACTTTGGCTAGAAACTTTGATCTAATTAACTATAGTCAAGATGATTCAAATATGTCTCTAATGTCACTTGGAGTGGTGAATCCTCTTTGGATCTCTCATATATCTTTAGTATGTTTTATATCATACCTAAAACCACCTTTATTTGGTATCCATCTATTATGGACCCATATTTATTATCTCTAAGTATGATACTCCACATACAAAATGACTTGGATCGCAAGTCTGAGACTAGCATATGAGAACACATTCCATGGACACTCGAGTAACTAATACCAAATGGAGTTCTCACATGGGCCATGTTTAGTGAACTTGTTTCCATAAAACAAGCACCTATATGTTATCCCCAAGTATCCTATATACTTTAACTCATGAGGCCAGTTGCTTGCATTGTGTATAGGGAGACTTCGCATAAGCTAGTCTTTGTGCATTATCAATGCCCTCTTTTGACAATATAATGACTAAAAATAGTTTTAGAAACATAGCATTAATACATAAAGATATCACAATTATAATTTTTATAATTCCATTGCAAAGCCAATGTGTTTCATGCGCTTCATCCACTTAATGTTTGCATGATAGTTAATCATGCTACTAACATGAAGGAAAACCTTGGTCACTACAAGATAGTAACATCTATATAGTTAATTAACCGTGTATCCCAAGTCCCAATCCAATTGGCTTAAGGGTATACACCAATAGTATGAAGATAGTTGAGGATATCATATAGGTTCTTATTTTCTGAAAACAAGTTCAAACATGGCCCATATGTGAATATCATTTGGTATAGTCACTCAAGTGTCTATAGAATATGTTCTTGTATGCCAGTTATGTATATTAGTTCTTAGACTTATGATACCAGGTAATCTTATGTAGAGAGTGTCACGCTTTAATTCCATCATGAACGAGTCCATAATAGATGGATACTTATGGTAGGTTGGTTTTAGGTATGGCTTGAACCATACAAAAGTGGGTGAGTAAACCGAAGGGATTCAGCACTCCAAGTGATATCAAAGACATATCTAATTTATTCTACGCTTTGGTTAATTTGACAAAGTTATTGGCTAATGCATGATGAATTTAGGAGTAATTATTTTTCTAAATTCATGAGATTAATCAAAACCTACAAGAACTACTGTAGATTGGTAAATGAGCAAAAGTTTACCATGCTTATGGTCATTTTAGGATATCTAGTGAAAAGATTGAAATATACTGATTTTTAAAAGCATTCATAAAGAGGTCATATTAACTTTTTCTAAATATTAGTTGGCCATAATGCCTTACTAGAGGCCAATCTTGGTCTATAAATATAAATACACCTAATTAGGTAATTATATTTATTGCCATTATGATGCAAGCCTAATGGGTCACACAAGTATGACTTAATTAAATAAAAGGTGTAATGAGGAGGACTTTATTAAATTAGTTCAATTAAGAATAATTTAAGTCATAGATTAGATTTATAAAATCTAATTAGAGATATCTGAATATAGCAGTAAAGATAAAAATGTCTTATCAAAACAATGTCTACTTATGGATTCTTAGGGATATTATTAAAAAAAACCAATAATTGTATTTAAAAAATTAAATAATTATTTGAGAACTATTTAATTAGTTATTTGATATAATTTAGATGAAGTAAAAATTGTTTTACTTGGTTAGAAAATTTAATTATAAATTAAATTATCTGACATGTAAATTAAGTGGTTGGGCTAAAAGCCTTAATTATCAAGTAAAGAGAGTTTAGTTGTGAACCACTCTAAGTTGGGCTTGCTAATGGGCTAGGCATATGGAATAGCTATCTTTGATGTGCTATTAGGCTAAAATATTAAAAAAATTAATCCTATGGCCCAATCTTGACAAGCTAATCAAAATCGTTTTAATTAGGCTCCAAGAAACATTCTAAAATGGGCCACCTCCTAGTTATGTTAGTAATGGGCTTAGTTGACCCGTTATTTAAGACTAACCTAGCCTAGGATGTATTTACATATATTGTTAAGGCTCTTTGGTTGATAAGAGAGGATAGTAGAAACCTTTGGTACCAATCGTAGATTTCTCCAAAGGGGATTGGTGTAACTCTTTGCTTTCCTATGTCATTTTGTTCAATCTTGCTTTTTTTTTGAAGTGTTCTTGAATCATTCTTGACACAACGAAAGTAGAAAAATAGTTTTCTAACATTGAGAGATTTGTTTTTTTACAAAAAGTTATGAAATTAGCCAAATCCTAAAATTCCTAGTTCCTTAAACCTTCTTTATGTCTATAAGTATTCTAGGTGATCTCAAAGGCTTTTTAATGACAATGAAGGTAAAAAATCAGTTTTCTTAGGAATAAACCAGAATCAAGAACTGTGATTTTTTGATTTATTTATTGGTCTATGTGAAAAATAGTTACTTCCCTACATAAGTGTTTTCTTCTTGTTTTTGGTGCAATAGGTGTGGGAATTATTCATGTATAACTTCATAGCTAAACTTATTAGCTATATATATTTTTGTTAAGCCTTAGAAAGCCTTCTGGCTAGCATCAAAGAATCTTCAAACCTTATTAAGGCTTTAACTGGTATTTGTGCAAATCACTATTAAAGGCAGAATACTTGGACTACTTTTGGCCTCAAAAAAATATCGTAGTAATCAACCCATGGTATGTTCATGCAGGGATTAGTAAGTTACAATTACTAGCCTCTAATTTATGTTTTAGATTGCAATCCAATCACATGTATACATCTTTTCCTAAGATCTTTAGGAAACTTGGGTATTTTTTTGTTTATTTCTGCTATATATGTTTAACTTTGATTTAAGTTTTATGTTTATATCGATAAGCATAAGCCCAATATTCCCATCACAAACTAGTATCATGAGTTTAAGGACTACTTACATGACTGGCACATAAGAATATATTCCATAGATACTTGAGAGACTTATACCAAATGAAGTTCTCAGATAGGCCTTGTTTAGTGAACTTGTTTCCACAAAACAAGCACTAATATGCTATTTTTAAGTATCCCATATATTTCAACTTCTTTAAGATAAAAGAGTTGCATGCATCCAATGCCTAAAGGGTTAGCATGTACTAGTCTTTGTGCATTGTCAATGCTCCATTTTGACAATACAGTGACTATATTTTTAGAAACATGACTTTGATGTAAAGGATGCATCATCGTAATTCATTACTATCTTTGCAAGGCTATTATGTTTCAAAGGTTTCATCCAATTAGTGTTTATATTATAGTCAATCACGATTGGCATAGAAGAGCATATTCCATAGACACTTGAGTGACTTACACGAAATGGAGTTTTAATTTAGGCTATGTTCAGTGAACTTGTTTCCACAAAACTAACACCCATTTGCTATCCCCAAGTATCCCATATACTTTAACTTCTATGAAATCAAAGAGTTGCATGCATCCAATGCATGAAGGCTTAGCATATGCTGATCTTTGTGCATTGTCAATGCCTTATCTTGATAATACGATGACTAGGAATATTTTTAAAAACACGATTTTGATGTAAAGAGGTTGATCATCTTAATAATTTACTATCTTTACAAAGCTATTATGTTTTAAGGGCTTTCTCTAATTAGTGTTTACATGATAGCCAATCATGCCATTATATGAAGGAAAACCTTTGTCACTATAATATAGTAAGATGTATATAGGTAATTGACTGTGTATCTTATGTCTAATCCAATTAGTTTAAAGGCATACACCAATATCTCCCACTTGCACTTGAAATAATTATATTGTTCTTCATGTTTACTTATTAGAGAAAATGTTAATTCATTCTTGATAAATCTCTATTATCGAGTCATAAAGCTATTTGGATCACAGTGAGACCTTGATTCCATTCATATGGCTTAGTTGTCTTATAACTAATGGAATCAATCTGATTAGCTTGGTAGTTAATGATCTAAAACTAATCATTTTCTAAAGCCTCGATGAAATGATTTATTTGATGGTTCTCGGATATAAATATGTAATCTCTCAATTTGGAACTCTTTCTAATATTACATCCAAGTACTTATGGCTTAGTTTGTCACTTTTTCATGAATATTGACTTCTAATACTGTATGAATGCAATCTTCCATGTGTAAGAATTCTTGTAGGGAATTAATTCTTAATTAAATTGAATTTAGTTAATTGGGCTTCATTTTATCGATAGGTATAAAATAAGTAGAGCAATTTGTAGAACGATTCTACTAAGATTTATCTGAACAAAAGAGATCAAAAAGAGCATGGCATTTATATGCCAGCAATAATAGATATGTGTTCATAACACTTATGCTAAATAACGAATCCCCTAATAATCGACCCAAAATGCCAAAATAGAATATCCAATGTTCAAAACAATTATTCTTTAAAATAAAGTTTTTCAAACTTTTTCAAAATAAATTGGCAAGCTTGATTTACATCAACTAGGTTGTTAACTTCAAGGTCCATCTTCACTTTTTTTCTCCTTTTTTTCATCATTGGTCAATAGAATTGTCAAACATATTTAGTACCAATAATCAGGTGTCCCATATAAAAAGAAAGTAAATAAATTTACAAATTTATACCTGAGGTAGAAACTCTTTTCAACTTTTTACCTTTGATAGATTCAAGGTAGTCATTGTAGTTTTTCCTCCAGTGTCTAAGCTTATCATAGTGATGGCATGTTCCATTGTCATTCCCTTCCTTATTCTTGACCTCACTAATAGATTTCAAGCTTTTTAAGCCAAGAGGCACGTCCCATCTTGATTTTTCTTCTTTTTTGTTTTTTTGTAAGCATAAGTAACTAAATGGACAACTTTCTCATTAGTAAGAGTTTTTTTATCATGGTTAACATGCTTAATAATCCCTAGAAGGATGTCCCTATATGATTCATGATGAAATTCATCATAAACTATGAAAAGCGATAGTAGCGAAGAGAAAACAAATTAATGGCTAACTCACCATCCATAGACTAACCCAACTATTTTAATCGTGTGATCTATCCAATCATCTTTAGCATATGAGTCGTCACAAAAGTACCTTCTGACATCATCATTTGGAAAAATTCTTTTGAGATGTCAAATCTTTCAGTGCGTCTTTACTTATTAAACTGTTCTGTAAGGTTCAGGATGATGTTTGGTGCATCCATGCCCTGGTGTTGCTTCTGGTGTTGCTTTCAGAGATCAGGTGCTATGCTAGCCATCATCTCATGTGTAGCTTGCACTATGTCATCTTTATGCCTTCTATAGGCATCCCATTCTTCCTAAGAAGCATCGCAGTAGGCTTTTTAGGTGTGACCTCATCAAAAACATAAACCTTGTGTTCTTATGTTAAAATAATTTTTAACATTGCAACACTAATCAATAAAATTCAGCCTAGTTAACTGATTAGCCTCTAGCATGCGACGAAGTGAAAATTTGAAGTCGTATTTCTTGTTTATATCCTATATTGAATTTAGAACATATTTATTTGTCAATAACATATATAAAATAATCATTTAGTCTAGTTTTAATACTAGAATGATTATTCTCTTTATTTTTATGAAATTAGAGCCCCCAACTATAATACAGGAAGTTCATCATTTGAATCTTTTTAATAAGCTAGGCACCTCCTTCATTCTCACATAACCTTGAGCAACTTAACAAATTATGTAAAAGTAATCAAGTAGGTAACTTAGTTTATCAATTGTATCTCTATGCAACTCCTCGATAAGTTAAGTGGTAACTCTTTGCCTAAGTACATCTTATTTATTTCTCCTAACCATCGCCTCTAACATCACATGGTCAATTGTGACACATTTAAACCATATATCATTAGTTAAGTATGATCCATTATTCATAACTCAAGCAATTCAGGTGGAACCAACCTTGAGTGACTTAACAAATTCGTATGGCTGGAACTTGGGTATCTTGTGATGAATAATGAAGGTTTCCTATCATGTTTAGGCATGGCCTCAATATTTTATAAGGGATTTTTTTATGTCTTATTGATTTGAATTGGATCACATTGCATTCACACTTATTTAAGGCATACACATAATATATATATCTCAACATAAAAACATCTAATCATGCAATCCTACATGGATGATTATAGACTTTTATCAAAGCCAAGTTACCATAAGCCATTTGGAGACCAATTGGTCAAAACCCTAGGATACCTTACTAAGTCTTTTCTAGCCTCGATAATTCTATTCTCAGGCAATTCTTCATGGCACCATTATCTATTCATGTTTTGGAAAAAAAAATAAAATTCTCTAAAACTAACCTAATTCTAAATCTAAAACTAAGTAACTTTCACATAGGTTTGGAAGAAACCTTAAGTTACATTCAAGGGGAGTTAGATAAAAAGATAATTTTACAACTCCAGAATGAAATAGAGATAAGGTAGTGTTCGCAAACCTTATTGAAAAATAAATACCATAAAGAAAGAATTAATCATACATTCATCTAGTCATACTAAGGTCTGAGTTCATAACCATTCAATCATGCTTTAACTTATTTATAGCATAACATTGTATAGCTAATATCTCATGGTAATAATATGCATTCAATGTACAAATGTATATAAACAACTTTATCACATTTAACAAAGTATCCATAGGAATCGGCCAAAAGATTAAACACATTTAACCTTAGGATACTTGTCATAAAATGTATACCTATCTGATTTTTAGGTGATTTGTCTCAGCATGGACAAATGCTTCATTGCATGCTATAGCATTTCCTAAATTGATATTTTAAGAATTAAAATTATGGTAATGCATTTTAATAAACAATTTATAAAAATCCATTTCCAAGTTTTAATTTTTTGCTAAAATGCTTATTTTAGGAAACTACCTTGTTTTAAAACCTTCCAATTTTGTTAAGCCACTCCTAACTTTTAGAGATCTCATCTATTAGATAACGATTATTTAATCCAACCAGAATTGACTCCTAAATTTTAGGAATTGGATTCCCAATTTTAGGTATTTGACTCCAACTAGAACACTAATTCCAATGGAAGTCAAATTTTAACGGTTAGTGTCCATGGCATAGGTGATCTTCTTAGCCATGTGAATGGCCTTTGCCAGTTTTGGACAATGATTAAGGACTGCTTTTAGGTATTGCAAACATGCATTAAGTGCTGCCAAAAGACCAATCCATAGTAGCTAATGAAATGGCAACACATTACCATTCATAGGCACAGCTTTATAGTGAAACAAGTGCGACAATGTTTGCTGTAAATTCCAGCTATTTAACCAGTCCAAAAATAGAATCTTATTCAGCTTACTTGTTATAATAAGATGCAGCACATTCATGGAACATTTCCACAAGGATTTCTAAGTGCAATAGTCATTATAGATCTTTCAAAGTTGCCTAAAAAATTCCAGCTTCAAGATTTCTACCCACTAAGTTTGAAATTAGCTATCTTTCAGTAAAAATAAATATAAACAATTTAAAATTAGTTTTTATATGTAATATATTGAAAAATAAGAATATAAAATATATAAAAAATTTATTTTTTAGCAAAAAATAAAGAAAAAATCAACCTTGTGATCAACTATTAGGTGGGCTAGATAACATCGATTTTCAATGTTTTGATGCATATTTAATCCAAATCAATTTTAAAAAAATTGCTATCGATCTAAAACATTTAATACTGATTAAAATACTTCTTTAGCGTGCTGTTCAGAATTAAAAAAATATTTATAAGAATTTATTTTATAAAGATTACATGGTCAAAATCTAGATATCAATGCACACGACATCACAATGTCAATTACCATGAATTAGACTATACGTACTACACGTAATCTGCAACCCTTTAGACTCTGATACCATTTGTTGATGTCAGTATTCTGGGTGAAATCTGGCCTCATACTATAATAGCATTTAAATTTGCAAAATATCATAAATGCATAATGGAAACACTAAACATAGAAATAGCTAGACTTCTTTACGAATCTTTAGGAGGGAAGTTAACGTGTAGTACCTATATTCAAATTTAACAAATTTAAATCACATAACAAATTAAAAGTTACCAACTCTCTGATCTTGTAATTTGTAGTGAAATCCAATCCAAAGAAAATCTAAAGGCAGACGTCATGGTGTCTGATTAGATCTTCAAGATCACAAGCAACACACTTGTCTTGCCTCTAATAGTAATCTAGATGGATGATAGTGGTAGCCTTCTCAAGGATGAGTAGTTTTTTTATGCTATCTAGAAGACTCAACTAGTCTAAACCAAAAGATGATCACAGACTACTTCTTTTTTCACATAATCTAAGAATTCTTCTAGGATTGTGACTGGGCTAAAATGAAAGGAAAAATAGTGCCACTAGAAGGTTTATGGTGATGACAAGATGGATTTCACCTTTCTTAGGCAATAGCCATTTTAGAACTTAGAGAGAAAACTTTTCCTCTTTTTTTATTCACTTAATAAGTGTTTTTCTCTACTAGAACTATTCTAGGCGTCACGCTTTCCTTGCTACTTAGCTTAACTGAATTGAATAATAATTATCTAAAGGGGTTTGATCAAAATTAAACTAATTGTATAGGTGAAACTTTTTATCTAAACCAAATTAATTTTGATTCCAACTCTTTTTTCACTATTTTGGCAGAACCTAACAAATAAAGTGGGCTTTGGGGAATTCGTCAAGGCACCATGAACCTGGACATAATTCTAGCTTGGTGCACCATAGATTATTTAGCTAAATTAGGATTCTTTACAGATTTTATCTAAATTAATCTCTTTTATTTATCAAATAAATAGTTTAAATTATCTTATTTAATTATTACATAATTAAATTAAGATACATAAATAGAAATCCATTTTAGCTAATCAAATATCCTTTTATGAATTTTATTCAAATAAAATTAATAAATTAAATTAAAACAATTTAATTTAATAACAATCTTATTAATATTAATTATTTAGATAATTAATATTTTTATAAGATTATCAAGGAATTTCGGCTAAGATAATTCTACCATGTAATGCCTTTATTTAAACATTATCCATCTAGACATAGTATGTCTCAATTTAGACATTATCAAGATAGGACAATCTCATCACAATGTTTAAGAGAACAACAAAATCTTAGATTTCACAAAATCTAAATTTCTATCTTAAATTAATTTTGAATTGAAGTTTTCAATTAAGTTCTCTGTTTGATCATCTTTTATTTAATTAAGTCAAACTTAATTACATCCTGATTTAGCTCGATAGTTTCATTCTATTGTGTGACCTAATAGGTTCCCAACATATTGGCAATGAACATAATTAATCTGATTAATCACATTCATAGATCAAGGGTAGGATGTAGTTGCCTATCATGACAACCTAAATGCTGAAGAATTGATGTGAAATCATCAAACCTTTTAGTAATTAGCTTATTGGTATAATACGGTCATTTCAACATATAACCCAGAATGAGCATGGCATGGTACATTATCTACTCATGCTTTAATCCATGTTTGATCTTGCAACCCAAGGTTAACGATAATGAATCAATGAGGAATGTTTCTACATAATTCACTGTGCTTTAGCCAAAAAAATTAATATGATTAACCATGGTCAAGATCATTTGTGATATGTCTCCAATGTCACTTGGACTGGTGGATCCTTTATGGATTATTCATCCATCTACCATATGGATCATGCCATACCTAACATACCCTTATTTAGTATACATCCATTATAGACCTAGTCATAGTAAATCTAAGTATGACACTCCTCATATAAGGTGAACTGGTATCACAAGTCTGGGGATTGTTTACACGACTGGCATATGAGAATAAATTCTATAGACACTTAAATGACTTATACCAAATGGATTCTCATCCAACCATGTTCAGTGTTTATAGCAACGACCTCTATGCTATGCCTAAATATACCATATACTTCAACTTCTATGAGATTGAAGAGTTTCATGCATCCAATGCATGAAGGCTTAGCATATGCTAATCCTTTTGTATTTTCAGTGACCTATCTTGACAATATGATGAATACTAACATTTTTAGAAATAATGCTTTGATGTAAAAGATCTTATCATCGTAATTGTTTATTATCTGTGCAAGGCTATAGTCTTTAAAAGGCTTCATCTAATTAGTGTTTGCATGATAGTCAATCACACCGCTAACATGAAGGAAAATATTTGTCACTGTGATATCATAACATATATATAGCTAATTGATTTTTTTTAAGAGATATCAGGATTGATTGAGGCCATTGATCATAGAGAACAATCATTAAGCTAGGCTAAAAACACTAGAACTTATGTATAAAGAGGCTTGAAGTAAATCCTACATAAATATGAGAAATTGCAAGGCCAAGTAGCTAAGTAGGGAAAATTGTTATCAACCTTAACGAAAGAAAAACGGTAAGCTAGTGTAGCTAATATCAGGAAAAGGTCAACATATCTTGAAGTTCACCTTATTGGTAGCATTAGAGCTATAATTATCCAAGAGAGAGCACTCTAGGAGTAATAACCCCATATTCATCAGTTCCACCACTGCACCCAATCATCTACATGAATCTAGTTGCATTGCATATGTATCCCATGCTTTATGGTACAAATACTAAATCTTCCCTATCTGATTTATTAGTTCCTAATAAGATGACCCAATGGAGCAAGAGAAACCTAATAGCATCAAATTTGTAAAAGTTACAAAGGATTTCAACAAAACTAGATAAACGATTTAGTGCAATCGAAGAAATGGGAAATTTTGACTCTTAGATGCTAAATCCCTAGGTCTAGTCTTTAACCTCATTATTCCATCAAAATTCAAGATACTTGATTTTAACAAGTACAATAGGATTACTAATTTGACTATTTACATTTGATTTGTTGAAAAATAATTAGTATAAAGAGAATGAAAAACTTATAATTTAATGGTACAATGAACTAGAAAGAGCTAGGATCCTAACATAGATTGATCTTGCTAGAGCCTTTTAGGATCATTATAGCATGTCTTTGATTGGTCACCAGATAGATTGTCTTTAAGAGTCATGGAGAAAAGTCCACCGAAACCTTCAACCAATATGCCAAATGATGAAAGAAAGAGGCAACACAAGTACATCCACAGTTAAACGAGAAAGGGATAACCATGTTTTTTAGGGAGACATTGATGCCTTTTTCTATGACAAGCTCATAAGGAATGCCATAAGGAATTTCGCTGACTTGGTAATGCCTAGGAAATGATCAAAAATGCAATTAAAAGTGGGAAGCTTGAAAGAAGTAGGACATCTAATACTAAGGAAAACAAATACCTATAGATGAAAGAGAAAAGGTCCATGGCTTTATCTAAGAAAGACAACTGACAAAGTGTTTTACCGTGCACCACCGGTACATTGTAAGCCAAATAGGTCACCTAGCCAGAGGTAGTGCTATGTCAAATTCTTACTCAAGTTTTTATCTACAGTATCTCTTTCGATACACAACTCAATGCCCTTAACTCCAATTGGACCTATCTATTAGCTAAAAGGGTTAGAGAATACTCAGAAAAGATAACTAGGAAGTCGAGGTAGAACCATCATAAAATTGATCATAGTATTATACACACAATTACTCCCTCAGTTTATCTAGGATCAATTAGTTGTGCCAATTTACTTTAAGCCTTTAAAGCAACATTACGTACAAGGCCATGACACTACTGTTGCTTATGGCTACCGCATAGGAAGCACAAGACATTCCATAGAAGAATGTAAGGCTCTAAACAGAAAAGTGCTACAGTTGGTTAAAGTGGGACAATTAGATATTGATCAACTGTGCGAATCAAAATGGGATATGTGAACCTAGGGCAATAGGGGCACTTTAATTTACCATGCTTCATGTGAAAAGCTATTGTGTTTGAATTCTCATCATTTTTATGAAATTAACATGTATTGAATTTCAAACCATTTGTTTAATAAAAGCATGATATTAGAAAGTATCAAGAATCTGATGATTACTTACAATCTTTATCTCTCTACCATGTTTTCTTCATGCATAAAACTATGACTAATTGAAATACTAAAGAATTTAAGAAATAATTTTTAAGTGCCATAAACCATGCCCATATGGCTATACTAAAACAATTAAAAAAAAGCCTCGATTTAGGCTAAGAGCGATAAGGATCAATTGTTTTAAAATCATCAACTCTTTTTGAGTCAAGCAAATATAATATTCTCCCAAAAATCATATTAGTGGTAATTTGATATGTGTTAGGACTATTCCTGAAACATCTATCTTATTCTTAAAGAACCAAAACCTAAGCTACTAGACATACCTTGAGAGCTTTTTAAATCATATTTTGGGGTAACATAATAAAACTACCCTATTTCCTAAGCTAATCCCTTGGACCACATCCCTTCTTATCAATTTTATACCTCTACACCATTTCTTGGAAGCTTTTCTCAAGCTATATCTTTTGAAACAACCATGATCCCTTGTTTCTCATTCTCCCCTATTATTTTAATGTCTAGGAACTAAAACTTCTTGTCTATGCAAACTTTTAGGGATAAAACAATAAATATTCTTTATAGCCTAAACCTCAGCATTATATGATTTTTGATCAGTGGTGAATCAAGAAAGAAGGCATGCCCATTGTCACCATCTACCTTTTTTTTCATTTTTTTGCTTACTTCAGATGATTTGAAGTAGAAGTGTGCTAGACTTTAAAATATATTGTGCTTGATCTGAGGCTTTGAGTTATCTGTTGCTTGGGATGTGGATTAGGCATGATAAAATGAAGGGAGAGAGACTGTCAGACAAATCGCTCATTCAACTAGTCTTAAAAAGTCAATATTAGGTGACCATAAATTTAGAGTCACTATTGACCATTTTGGGTTAGGCATCTTTGGATGCCTATTGAAAATAATATCTCAAGTTACAAAACTTCAAAAATTTATTTTAAGGTCTCCAAGGTTAAAGATCTTTTGGTTGGGTATAGGAGTTGATTGAGCGTGGGGAAGGATTAGCACTTCTACGAGCCCTAAAATTGGTACCCATTAACTATATCATGCTTTAGTTCAACCTAATCGATCCCATTTTGTCATTATTTAGATATAATCTCCTTTAATGCATGAACTTTTATGAAAATTATAAATCTAGGTTTTGGTAAAAAAATTTATATCACCTATGCATCATAGAGGTATAGGAAGCATAAGGATTTTTCGGTGAACATAATTTTTGGATTAAATTTTAAAAATTTAGATATTCTATGTTAGGCACTAGAGAGATACTAACGTGGAACATTGCCTTGTAAAACTTTTAGAACAATTTCTAAATATGAATGCATATCGGTTACTATAGAAAGGAAATGTATTAGTAGGATGAAAAGGAAAATAATAATATCATGAAAAAATAATGACACATAAAAATCATAAAAAAGAGGGACAATCAGAATGTATCTCATAATTATCTTTGATTATTAAAGAATAACAAAATTAACAATTTTAAGACATATATGGATTTGATGATAAGCTAAGGATGAAAAAGGTTTTAGTTGAAATAATCTGAAGTATCCGGAAGCGAGAAAATTCTTAGGATCCTTAGATAAAAGTAGGGTTAGATTATTAACTTAGAGAGGTAGGGTTAGAGTATCCCTGAAGATAAAGATTTTGATATTTTAAGAAAACAATTAGGAATCTCGAATAAATCTAAAAGAGAAAATTCTTGTTTTCAGTGGAAAACAAGGTTAAAGTATCCTTTCAAAGTGGTAGGGTTAGAGTATCCCTGAGAATAAAACTTTTTGATGATTTAAGAAAATAATCAAGAATCTCGAATAAATTCAAAGGAGAAAATTTAAGTTTTCTTAGTGAAAAATAGGGTTAAAGTATCTTTCAGAAAGATAAGGTTAAAGTATCCCCAATTATGAAAATTTTGATGATCTAAAATAATTAGAAATCTTGAATAAATTTAAGAAAGAAAATTCAAGTTTTTTTTAGTGAAGAATGGGGTTGGAGTATCCCCTCAGAGAGATAAGGTTGGAGTATCCCTAAGAATGAAAATTTTGATAATTTAGAAAAAGATATTTTGAAAAAAAAAGGTATTAAAAATGGGAATTAAAGATTTGAATAAAATATATTTTTGTCCTGAGTATTATCTTAGCCTAAAAGGCTTATGTTAGGGAGGGAGCTAGTTAGATGCATTTTGAGAAGTTCCAACATCTCGATGATGGTGGTTTGGGAGACCAGGGTAATTTTAATCCTGAAAAAAAAAATAAAGGACAACATCTCATTATCTCCCTTCTCAAATTTGTTTTAGGTTCACCTAAAAGCTTCAGGGGGTAAGCAAGGTACCATTGGAAAAGTAACTTGATGAGGACGAATATAAAAATATTTAAAAAATCCTTTAAAATCACTTTCTCAGAGGACTTAATTTTTAGAGTTAGGCTTGTTTCGACATTGGCAGTATATATAAAGGGAAGGGTATGATAAACTTTAAAAATTGTTCTAGACTTGTTCGGAATCGTTAAATCATAAACATTACCTTTCTAGAAAAGAAATTTTATAAACTTTCTAGGAAAAATATATAAATGATATAAAAATATCATCTGATGGGTTGAAATGGCCCAAGCAAAATGTAATGTGAAGGTTCTAAGGGTTCTTAAAAGCAAAAGTTTAAAAAATCATAATTCGCTCATTTAAGATGATCCGAGGGCAAATGAGACACCTTTGGAAAGATTATTCAATGCCCATTAAGGAAAAACTACTAGAAAATTCTAGAAAAATCATTTATGGTTCAAAGATAATTTTTCAAATTTAGATTATGGCCATGCCAAAGGTTTTTGGAAAATTTGGGTTTCTTAGAGGTTAAACTTGAGTTATGGACA
Source organism: Adansonia rubrostipa (assembly GCA_038381775.1). Classification (NCBI taxonomy): domain Eukaryota; kingdom Viridiplantae; phylum Streptophyta; class Magnoliopsida; order Malvales; family Malvaceae; genus Adansonia; species Adansonia rubrostipa. The sequence goes on along the minus strand of JBBYHM010255761.1, from coordinate 4,380 downwards.
TCTGAACATCCATGACTCAAAAGAAAGAGTGAAATAGGCATCACGAGTTCATTCCATAATCCCAGAGTAATTTAGGATGATGAAACAACAGCTGGCCATGTCACAAATGAAGGTATTAACCTCAAGATTAGGGCTTAATATATTTTTATCAACCAAAAGGGTCATTTTTGCTTGAAGAACAGCATTATTAAACTTATTTCACCATGAATCCATATTTGAAATCTTTGATTTGTCCTCAAGATTAGAGGACAAATTTTGTGAAAACGTTAAATCCACGCTAGTCCTCATCCTTTGAAGGTAGTATAGACTTAACTTATGGATTTATTTTGAATATTAGGTTTTTCAAACAAGAAAAAATTTTTAACAGAGTGTTATAAGTATAATACATGTATAATGAGAAACATGAACAACACATTCAAATAAGCAAAAAATTGACATTTTGAGATAAAAAAGATGATAAATATATAAGGAAGTGACAAATAAGATACATGGAGATGACATCAAAGATCATGCTACGGATGATGATATGACCATGTTTAAGCAAAGAAAAGTATGCTGGGATGTTGAAGACAGTATTTTTATGCCACAAGATTCGTTAAAATGCAAGGAAATGCATGAATTTGTTCAAAAACATGTTAAGATGAAGATTCAACCATTTGTTAGGCATGTAATGGTGGATGAAACATGCCAAAGATGCATGAACATGGGCTACTTTGATGGCAAAAATGATGAGAAGCATGTTTGGCCACTCAACCACCATTGAAGCATTAAAAAAATCATTAAAAGGGCTTAAGACTACCACAATCAAGGTTGCAATAATGCATGAAAACCCTAGAATAAAATGATGCAAATTAGAAAAATAAAAAATAAATAGAGTAAGGTAGGGAAATTATACCAAAAAGCCTTAAACTTTCCTCTTTATTTGGATCAGTGATTTTAACCTCAGTGTTTTCCCTCTCTTTCTTATTATGTAGCAAGAAAATGATGAAAAGAAAAAGCTTTTTTTGGTTATAGTATTGATGGAGGGGGTTTTAAAGGTGAAAGTGTGTGAAAGGTTAACTTTTTAGAGGTTTTTTGGTAAAGTTTAGACGAGCTACGAGAATAAAGTTTTTAGTTGAAATAATGGTCATGGGAACAGTGTGGTTTGGAGGTTGTTGGAGGTTTTTTTTTGGGAGATAACTAAGAATAAGATAGAAAATGTCTTTATAGGCTTTCTGCTAAGCTAAGATTAGCTCTTTTATATAGGGTGTGCTCAGTTAATGTTTTTGAGCCAAAAGTCATGACATTGTGGGATTTTCCCTCATATACTAGGAGACAACTCCAGGTACTATGTTTAACTGATCTTATTTCCATTAGTTCTGCCACGCAGAGTAGCAGTGCAAAAAGGCTGTAGTAGTTTGCAAGAGGAAAAAATCCAAGCTAGTCCTTTGACAAACCATATATTTCATGAAAATGTCCTTTGCCATTGGCTATTTGGGCCTACAAAATTTGTTTGAATCTAATCATAAGGCCAAGGCCAAAGCTTGATGTGAACACTAATTGTCACCACGTGCCCAGCCTTTAAAACTTTCGACAATCCAAAGGGCATGGTGCGCATGACTTATGAATGAATAATGGTTGGTTATGGTCGAGCCTTTGAGCTCCCTTGATTAGGATTTGGATTAGGCATGATGGTCTAGAGGGGATATGGACTGTTGGACGAGTCACTCATCCAACTGGACCCAGATGGCCATCGAAGTGGCTGTAAACTTAGAGTCACCATCAATCATTTTAGGCTAGGCAAGATCGGATGCCTATTGAAAACAATATTACGAGTTATGAAACTTAAAACACTAATTTCAAGGTCTACAAAATCCAGAGATTTATTGGTTAGGCTCAGGAGTTGATTACGTCCAGAAAAGGACTAGCATCCCCATGACACCCAAAATCGATACCGACTAACTATATATCACTTTGGTCTCAGTTAAATCAGTTTCATTTGGTCTCTATTTAGATAAAATCCTTTTTAATGCATGTAGTTTTGGAAAATGTAAATCCGAGCTTTTTATTAGGAAAAATTAGATCACCTATGTGCTCAAGGATGTGAGGAACATAGGGATTTTTTATGAAAATGATGTTTGAATTGGATTTTCAAAATTGGATGTTTCGTATTAGGCATTGGAGAGATACCAACATGAAACATCACCTCGTAAATTTCACTAAAAAATGAATTTAAATATGAATGCACAATAACACTACAAAAGGAAACAAGTTAGTGAGGGAAAAAATAAGAAATATAATAATATCATAAATAAGCAATCACAAACAAAAGAGCTTAAAAACGAAAAGGTGATCGAAATATATCTCATAATTGCCTTCGATTATTAAAGAATAACCGAGATGAAAATTTTAGAGACCGGTCTAGATTTAGTGGTAATTTGAAGAACAAAGAGGATTTTTATCAAAAAGGTTTAAGGCACTGGAAGAGAGCAAATTTTAAGTTTTTGAGGTAAAAATGAGGATGGAGTATCCCCTCGAAGAAGTGAAGTTAGAGAGTCCCCTAAAATAGAGTTATGAAAGTAGTTAAGAATAAAACAATTTTATTTTTTTAAATAGAATAAGGTTGTAGTATTCCTTCAGAGTAGTGAGGTTGGAGTATCCCTAAGTTAGGAAAACATTTAGGGACAAGGAGAGAATTTAACTTTGATTTAAAAAATAGGGTTGGAGTATCCCTTTTGAGTAGTGGAGTTAGAGTATCTCCACCAGTAAAAATTTTAATATGAAATCCTATTTTTTGTATTTTATTCTTGATCAAAGTTAAAAGGGGTTAATGTTGTGGGGGGAATCAATAGGGTACATTTTCGAGACATCCGAACATCTCGATAAAAGGGGATTTAAAAATTAGGTTGAAAAGAAGGGACAACATCATGTCATCTCTTATTTCAAATTTTGTTCAGGTGCATCTGGAGATTTCAGAAGGTAAATAAGGTACCGTTAGCTAGGTAACTCAATAGAGTTTAATATAAAAATATTCCAAAAATTCTAAAAAATCACTTTCTAGGCGAAATTAATTTTTAAAATTAGGTTCATCTTAGCACTAGTAGCATGTACAATTAAAAGGGCATAATCAATTTTGAAAAATCATTCTAAGTTTATCCGGCATTGTTAGATCATAGATAATACCTTTCTAAATAGGGAATTTTGTGAAATTTTTGGGAAAAATATCTAGAAATTACGTAAAAATCATCTAATGGACCAAAATGGCCTAAATAGAATGTTGCATGCTTGGTTCTAGGGGTTTTAGATAGCAAAGGTTTGAAAAATCATAGCTCCCTCGTCCAGGATGATCCAAGGACAAATAAGACACCATTAGAAAGGTAATTCGATGCCTTTTAAAGGAAAAAAAATAGAAAAATCAAAGAAAATATTTTATGGCTCAAAAATGATTTTTCAAGTTTAGACTATAGTGCTGCTAGAGCAAAAATAAGGGGATTATTCAATATTCTAGTTTTTCAAAGATGGACTTGGGCCTAGGACGTCTGAACTCTATGACAGAAGGTAACACAGGCTTCACAAATTCACTCCACAATCCTGGAGTAGTTTGGGATGATGGAACAACTCATTGACCATGTCACCAAAATGAACATGAGACTCAAGATCGAAGTTTAACATAAAAAGGATTTCCTCTTTTTTTTTTGAAAAATAAACATATTTCACCATGAAATCCAAAGCTGAAATATTGATTTATCCTAAAGATTTAGAGACTAATTTAATGAAAGCATTAAGTCCTTGCTATTCTTCATCTATTAGAGGTAGCATGGACTTAACTTAGGGAATTTTCTAAAGAAAATCAGTTGGTAAGAGATAAGCAAGCATATTGGAGATATAATGAACAAAATATAGCAAATACAAAGATAAACATGGATTAAATGTGCAAACATGCAAAGATGACATTTTGACATGGTAATAGGTGACACAAATGCAAAAAGATGACAAGTAACATGCATGGAGATGATATAAACATGTTTGAACAAGAGGATGGATGCTGAAGTTGTCAAGATAGGATTTTTATTTCATGAGACTCCTTAAAACACAAGAAAATGTTGGAACATACCTAAGACATGTTTAGCTGACCAATTAAATATGTAATGTATATGTCAATATGGAAGATACATAACAAAAGATACATGAACAGAGGCTGTGTAATGATGAAAATGAAGTATGGTGAGTTTATACATCCCACAACATCAAAGTGTCAAGAAAATCATCAAGATCCTAAGACTACAACAACCAAGGCAACAAAAATACATGAGAGTATTAGAAGGGTCATGGTAGCATGAAGGGCTCACTAAAATGAAATGTATGATCAAAATAGAAGATACATGGGACAAGGTAAAAGAT